>CM021100.1:949267365-949325757 GCA_007115665.2 Sequoiadendron giganteum | reverse complement strand
CTCTTTCCTTATCATTTTCATCATTAAAATTAACCTTTCCAGTATTTTCTTGTTGTACTTTCTATTTTTGTATCAAATTGTAAACCTCTGATATTTAGGTTGTAAGTAGAACTTGAGTGCCTTTTACTATTATTTAACCCTATTTCTATATAGGATTCTAGCACATCCCTGAGACTCCAATGTGGCATGCTGAAGTCTGGCTCCCACACTTTCATCTTCAGACAAAGAGTTGTTTAATTTTTAGTCTGAAACCCTTGTAGCTTGCTTACCTGGTTTCTAAAAATACTTGTCATTAGTAGAAGGGAAACATGGTCCTATTTTCCCTTCCTTTTTAGCTTGCCTTTCCTTTCTTTACCTTTTGAAAAACCTACAGTAGTTTAGGGTAGTTCATTCCTTGAGGCTCTCCTATGACCTAGAGCCTTGGGGTTGACGAATCCCCCTACTCTACATTTTTTGGTGAGCTTGATGTGAAAGTCTTACTTTCGTTTCTTTATGTTGAAGATCTTCCTCTTGTGTCTCGATTGTGTTATACATTCATGTGTCTTGGAGCTTTATGATATTTATGACTTAGTCTATAATCTCTAGGCATGTGGTTATAAGGAGTCTATGACATATAAAGATGGATTCCAAGGTCACTATGGGTCAAACTAGTCCTACCTTTGGATAAGTAGTTTCGGGAATGTCTACCAGTTTCTTCAATCCCTTTGGAGAAGCCAATACATGTGTTCCTACCCCTCCTAATTCTCCTTCCACTTTGATTGTGGAGGAAGATGATGCTCTTGAGGTCCCCATAGAGAAACTTCTTTCCCTAGATAGAAGACTCGGGGAGTTTGAGAAGTATCTAGAGAAACAGAGGACTATGGCTAAAGCTACCAAGGTTAGAAAATTAAGAGCTATTTTGGACAAGGACTGAATAGGTCTATAATTTCTTCTGGGCCTTGCAAACATTGTGGAAACTTATGGGGTGGCTATAATTCTAACTTGGGCACTACCCAAGACCTTAGTTCCAAGACCAGTGAGAGATAGTTGGAATTATTGATGTTGAAGGTATCAGTATGCATGAACAAGACTAGTCCTTTTGTTAACACCTCCTCTGGACCTCCTGGCCCTCATCATTAAAGTAAAAAAGGTACCCTTAGGTTTTAGCTCCACTAGTCCTAATATTCCTTGTGGTAATCCTGGAGGCTATACTGGTCTTGATGTTGGGGTCTTTGTTGGTATGGGGGTTGGTGGCTCTAGTGGTTCTAGTGGAGGTTCCATTGGTCACATTTCATCATTTGACCCTATCCTAAATTCTTTATTACAAAATATGGGACAAATGCAAAACTAGTTAGTGAACCTATCTAGTTCTACCTCTCAACCTATTTTCTAACCTTTCTTTGTCATAGTCCTTTATCTATTTCCATTCTAAAAACTCCTATCCCTCAAGGGATGGAAATTCTAAATTTTGAGATGTATGGTGGTCATGGAGATCCTCAGACATACATTTTGGAATTTAATTATATTTGCATTGATTTCTTCCAAAATGATGCTTTAATGGCTAAGCTCTTTCCAAGATCCCTTAAGGATACTACCCTTGAGTGTTGGTGTTCCTTACCGGATAACTCTATCTTTTCATTTGATCAATTAGAAAACTAGTTCGTGAGGTAGTTCCAAGCTAACATTAGACCCAAGATGACCTTTTCAGATGCCATCTAATGAAAGAAAGGGGACCATGAAAAGGTAACTGATTTTCTTGCTCGCTATCAAGTGTTATTATCACAAATCTCTTATCCTTTACTGGACTCAAATGTTCAAAAGGTCTTCATTAGGAACCTACAGAAGCAGGGGTAAGAGAAGTTCACCTTCATGAAGCACCCTTCCTTTGGAGGCCTATGTTTTGCACTACATGAATACCAATAGATGGTTGCATAGTTCAGGGGTTCATCCTCGTGTTCCCATCTCAATACTTGGCCTATAATGTCAATTTTTGGAAAGAAGAAAGATATTGGAAATTTGATCTCTATGTCTAAAGATAAGTGCCTAGGATGCAATAGTAATATTATAAAAGTATCGAAGTCTTATATCGCTATTTTGAATTTTTTTTTAAACATAAAGTTCTTACATTGCTAAAAGCCCGACCTCTAACCAAGCCATATATTGAATGGTATTGTACACATCTAAAAATGGTCACGGTTAACCAAACCTATTAATTAAATAAATATGAATTATTTAATTAATATTCTTAAGTCATCTACATATAAATAAATTTAATTATTTATTTATATTGTTCATTTTCCAATTCTTCTAGTTTAATTAAATAAATAAAGTTTATTTAATTAATGCTATCTTCCTTTTAATTAATTAAATAGATTTCACAATTTATTTATATTAATTATCACAAGTTTAAATTCTAAATTTAAATGATATTCTTCATTCCACATTTAATTAAATATTTTCAATATTTAATTAAAACACTTTCTAAATTCTTCACTATTCTCAATAATTAAATATTTTCAAATATTTAACTAAAAAGCTTTTTCTCTTCTCAGATAATTAAATATTTTCAATATTTAATTAAAGTATTTTCATTTCTCACACATAATTAAATATTTATTTATTTAAATTATGAGAGACACCTTTCATTTGTCTCTTCATTTTCCATCCGTCTCTTAAACTTCCATCTTCTTTTCGAATTCTCGATCTCTCACCGTTCATTTTAATAGGTTTGAAATCAACTGTCGATCTAGGCGAATTGAATTCTTGCCTTCAAAAATCTATAAATACAGCCCTCTTATGATTTGAAAAGGACCTCGAATCCTAGATTTTCATGCGTAGTTATTATAGTCGCATTTTAGCATTTCTAGCATTTAATTAGCATTTCAATTTCATAGTTTAAAGCATATTAGCAATGCACATGCATTTTCATTAATCTCATTCTCTCAAGCTACCATTCTACAAGCTGTTGTTTAAAACAACTAAGAGCCAACATCTTGAAATGAATCCTTGGAGATAGAGGACAATGGGAGGAATTTGAAGAAGCTACCTATGTTTAGAGTTTGCGTTTTGCTTTCTTTAATTTAGTTTCTTTAATCTAATATTTCATTGGTGTATTAGATTAGATTAATTTTGATTTACACATTCTAACATACACATTTATGGTGCCCACCATGGGGCCAGCCCCGCATTTAATATTTCTTTTGCATATATTTTTGATAGGTGACGAACAAAAATCACATTTTGGCGCATACGAGTCTCGGTTCGACGCATACGGAGACTGTTTCGAAGCATTTATGAGATCTTTCGGCACATACATTAACTATTTTGGTGCATCCATGGACTGTTTCGACGCATAGACACTCTATTTCAGCACATTCCTGTGAGATCTTTCGGCGCATACATGGCCTATTTCGCCGCATAGATGACCTATTCTGGTGCATACAGTTGTAAAAATTTTAAATTCTGATTCCAACGCCATTCGCGGACAAGATTTTTCAAATTTTATTTTAAATGGAATGAAGCAATTCGAGGGTAGACATTTAAATCTGAATTAACCAATCCTAGGATAGTCACCAAACATAAATTTTCTTTTGGTTAAAATGAATCCCATGTTTTTGGTGAAGCAACATATTCACTTAGTGTAGAGAATTGTCAATTTGGGATTTAAAATTGAACCATTATTGTTTGTTGTGATTGTGGGTAATAGGTTTATGCTCTCCCCTTAATTGGGTGATTAGAACATGAGACTTACCTTTTATTTTCTGCAATTTAATGCTTTATTACATCCTTTAGAAGGCCTGATCTTATGGGAAAAAGTACTCACCCAAGAGGAATGACCTAAGTGGGAACACCTAAAGCCAAGGTTTCCGACCCACTTTAATCAAAAGCAAGTTTTTGATGAAAATCCAACTTGACAGTAGTGCACAGGATAACCATCCCCAAAACCTTTGTTCTAAAGGTTGGGAGGTCTCTTGAGGGAGTATATCTATTTGCCACACTGAATGGATATCCTTACTAAAAACCATAGTGTAGAAAGCCAGCCGTGTCAGTATCCAAACATCATCTTAATCACGATGCAAGGGGAGGGAAGAATCTGCCCCCAAGACACTCACCATATAGTCGCCATGGATTGTTTTCTCAAGGGATTCGGTATCCACTTCCGTCACTTTGAGTACACACCTGGAAAAGACAAAAACACGGCCACCCTCTAGGGGCTGACAAGGCTGTGTGAGTTGACGTGATTTTAAGTTGTGGGCTGTGATTACTATGATGACCTATTTTAAAAATTAAGAGTGAGTCTGACTGAAGTGCTTATGTTGTTTAAAACCCGTGGAAATTTCAAGAACATACACTCTTTGTTTAGATTTTAGGATTAACAAAACAACTGTTTGCTTCTATGCTGTGTTTTTCACATTTAAATTAGATTAAGATCATCCAAAATGATTTTATTTTTATCAAATTATCAAAACATGTCTATCTCAGAGGTAATTTAGTGCATCCTGAGTCTATTTCGGTGCATTGACGCTCTATTTCAGTGCATTTGTGCTCTGTTTCGGTGCATTGCTGCTCTATTTTGGTACATTTATGCTCTATTTCGGTGCATCTGTTTTCTATTTTGGCGCATTGATGCTCTGTTTCGGCGCATCTGTGCTTTGTTTCAGTGCATCTGTGCTTTGCTTTAGCGCATTCAGTCTTTGTTTTGCCACATCTATTTTCTGAGCCTAGATGATTTTTTGACTTTCATAAATCAAGTCTTATCAGTCTAGTCTTTCCCATGCTCAGAGTTTGGAAGTCTACAAAATTTGCTAAGAAGTCCCTAGAAAGAAAGATTAGAAATCCCAAGAAGTCTCTTAGTTATAAGAAGATATTGAAGAAGAGGAAATTTCTATATCAAAGTTGAAAGGTCCTGCTTGAACACAAAATATTTATTCATTGATATCACGACTATATTAGAGGTTTCAATAATGATTATGCTATAGAACCCTTATACTCAAGATATTTTTTTCAAAGAAGGGCCCTTTCTCAAAGGCATAACCACAGTCAGCATATTCATTCCTCTTATATTCCCCAAGCTACAATTGTGTACGGTACTCGTCCAAATCAAATTCTGCAATAGAGAACTCAAGCACATTAGACATCCTTAAATTCATCTTTCTACAAAGCTAAGATCAAACTTCACAAAGTGCAAAATCATCTTTATTTTTGATCTTTGGTTTAATTCCCGCAAACAAGATTTTCATCCTTTTAATCAGGGAATCGCGAGCTAAAGATTAAAAAACTTTTAAGTCATAGAATCTTCATTCTATCCTAACTTTTATATCCATCACCATTGCACTATTTCATTCCTTTGATCAAAGTTAGTAGAATTTGAGTAAAGCTTATGCCTGTTACCACGAGATCTTGAAAGCACATAGAAAAAGATGAAAGTACAGTGAGCAAAATGGGTGATAATAGTGAGAGGGAGGAAAACCTCTTTAACAATTCAAATATTGAAGAGTTAACGGAAGAAAGAATTCAAGAAGCGGAGCAGGATCCTCAATTCCATACTCTTATGGAAAGGATTTTAGAATGAAACAAGGAGAGATACTTTCTTTCTTTAGCTAATCAAGGAGTTAAGTTACTTGCCAATTTTGACACGGAAGGGATTAAAGAAAATCCTGAAACTCCTCTTAATGATTTTAGTGCCCTTACTCAACACATCAAGGAATTACAAGGGAAAATAAAAGAAATGCAAGGGGGAGCAACAAACAAGTATGTTTTGGAGGAAATATTTCCTTATCCATTCAATAGAAATATTCGAATGATTCCTTTTCCAAAACATTGTGAAATCCCTAAGTTTGATAGGTATAATGGGAAAACTGACCCCATTGAGCATGTAAGGGTTTTCAAAAATTTGAGCTTAGAATTTGCTCATGATAATACCTACTTAATGCAGTTGTTTCCATGAAGTCTGGGTGGACAATCCATGGAGTGGCTTTCAAAGATCACTCCCCCCATCAAAACCTTTGAAGAGTTGATAAATAAGTTTATATCACAATACTGTTACAACATCCAACACCGGATAACCATGCTTGATCTTTGCAAGGTAAAACAAAAATTAGGGGAATCTTTCACTATATTTTTGCAGAGATGGAGAAGAGTGTTTGCTAGATACTCTCGTCTTGTTCTTGAAAAGGAAAAGGTGGAGATCTTCATCGATAGTCTTAATCAAGAAATGAGTTACAGACTAAACCTTCACTGTCCTTAATCATTTGAAAAATTGATTGAAAATGCAATTACTATCAAAGGTGCGTTGATCAAGCGTGGAGTTCTAAAAATTGATAAAGAAGGTTCGAATTCATACAACAATAATCAGAATAATGACAAGTCACGATTTTGGACCCGAAATAAAAATGTTGTGAATGATGGGGTAGTAGGTGCTAACAATTTGAATACAAACCCTGCCATCCTTAATGTGTCAGGTGTTCAACATAGCAATAATACTAGAAATTCTAGCACCCAAGGCAATGTTTCCAATGAAGGAAACACAACTAACAATCATGGAAATAATTTTGGCAATAATCAAAATTCCAATGTGCCCAGATTGTCATATTTTTCGAGTCGACAGAGTTTCACTCCCTTGGGCCAATCTTTGAAATCCATTCTCAAAGAATTATTGAATCAAAATGCTATTACATTTCCACCACAAAGAGACTATGAGCCTCGAGTTAAACCACCATCATGGAATGACTCACACTTTTGTGATTATCATAGGTGCAAAGGTCATAAGACAAACAATTGCCAAGGGTTAAAGAATATTTTTCAGGATTTGATTGATAATCATACCATCACAGTTGAGGGACATAATGTTAATAATGATCATCAAGCATTCAAGAATCCACTCCCTAATTATCAAAAAGGGGAATCCTCGAGTGACAAGGGCAAGAATGTTAATAACATCCACGACATCATTATCAATAATATCTATACTGATGATCCTCAAATCAATGCTATCTGAATCAAAGGTAAGCAAGAATATCGAGAGGTCAATACTATGACAAGGGGACAAGCCAAAATAATTGTCAAAGGCAGCTCATCTAAAGCAGAAATTCCCCCTCCAAGTCAATACAATTTGGTTGATCAACTGCGAAAAAAATCAGCCCAAATTTCTATCTTGGAAATTTTAAAGTTATCACCTGCACATAAGGACATTGTGGAAAAGGCCCTTGTTGATACAACTGTATCCCCTGATCTGGATATCAATAAATTTCAAGCCATGGTGGGACACTTGTCCTCCTACACATGTTTACCTTTTTCTGAAAAAGATGATTCATCCATAACACATCCACATACTTCATCACTCTATTTAGAAGTCATGGTTCACAAAGCTCGCATTAGACGTGTTCTCATAGATGGGGGAGCCAGATTAAATATTTGTACTTTAAAATTGGTCCTAGCTTTGGGATATTCAGTAGACTCTATAGATCCACGAAGGAAAATTACAATCAAGGCCTATGATGATGAGGAAAGGACGTCCAAAGGTCTCATCATGCTACCAATTAGAGTGGGACCTATTGTGAAGAATACCTTTTGTTAGGTTCTCGATCGGGATCTAACCTATAACATACTATTGGGTCATCCATGGATCCATGACATGCAAGCTATTTCATCTACTTATCATCAATGTTTGAAGTTTCCATATGATGGATAGGAAGTAACAATACCCGCTGATCACATAAGCAGTCAAACTTTTTCTAATCTAAGAGCGACTGAGGACACACTTATCCCAGATAATAGAGAGGCCTTGGCCATCTCTACCTCCAAATACAAAGAACAAGTGCAAGAAATAATAAGAAATTTTGGCACCAAGTTAAAATTGAAAGATAATGGGGTGGGAGAATATTCTTTATCTCTCTAATCTACCCCTATCCCTAAGATCCCATGGTTAGCCATCAACATCTACACAACAGGCTACAACAGTTTTAGCCTCAACTTCAGCCCCCATCACCAAGTTTAATGGGGTATTTATCAAAGAAACTAAAGTAGAAGATAGAGCTATTCTTGATTGGCTCTATAATGATGAAGAAGAATCCATACAGCATATCAAGTTACCCACAAAACAATATGGAAAGGGTTATGCTATCATGCAACAAATGGGTTATGAAGGAAATGGCCCTCTAGGTAAAAGGAAAGAGGGTATTGTTGAACCTGTCCAATTAAAAACAGTGCATCCAAAAGATAAGACTGGGTTAGGATATGGTGAAGATACTAAGGAAAAAGTAACACAAAGGAAATTTAATGAGGAGTTAGCTGAATCAATTCTGAGAATTCAAGCAGATAATTCTGAAATAGACTCAAATGAATATGAATGGGATGACTTCTCGGACGATACTTTCATCTCAAAGAAAAGGGTGGATGTCATACACAAATTCTCACCTACATTCTTACAAGGGGAAAGCTCAAGACCTCCACTTGATTACATCCTACAAAGCGATTATGACCCTAGTGAGACCAATTCGATTCAAAGTGAGATAGATCATTTTGAGGAAGATACCATCTTAGACTTCTCCCATAATAACATTGACAATAACATCATGACCCTAACGGCCAATGACCTTACTCATCCTAATGATCCATTACCTTTGGTTCATCTCGAACTCATTGATTGGGAACAAGTCGTACCCATTCATGTTCCAACTTTTCCAAATGACAAAACCATAATAAAATTTCTTTGTTCATCCCATCCCGAAACAACTTCCACTGGGGAATCGCAAGATTAGAGTTTTCGACAAGAAAGTGCCAAGTTTCTCAGCTATGAAATAAATAATATAAAAGAAAGATCTAATGGTGAAAACCTAACAAAGGCAGTATTAGATCAAGAAAAAAGAAAAGTAAAAGGAAGATCTAATGGTGAAAACCTAACAAAGGCAGTATAAGATCAAGAAAAGAGAAAAATAAAAAGTGTATCCAATGGTGAAAACCTTTCGAAGGCACCGAAGGATGGGAAACTTGATACTCTTCTGAAGCATTATCAGGAAATATATTCCATTCTAATTGAACCAACAGAAGCACTCAATATAGGTACTATAGAAAAGCCTATAATTTTGCAATTGGCCGCATCTCTGACAGATAAAGAAGTACCTAGATTGACATAATTTCTCAAAGATAATCAAATCAGTTTTGCATGGTCCTACATAGATATGCCTGGATTGGATCCAGATCTCATCATGCATCATCTATCTATTACACCGAGGGAAAAGCCTATAAAATAGAAACTCAGAAAAGTGCATCCACATGTTGCGTTGTTGGTTAAAGAGGAATTGAAAAAAAATTTAGACGTTGGATTCATCTGGTCCATAGACTATGCGAAATGGATCTCCAATATCATGCCTGTTTGAAAGCTAGATGGAAGGATTAGAATTTGCACAGATTTTAGGGATTTGAATAAAGCATGTCCTAAAGATGACTTCCCCTTACCAAACATTGATATGATTGTTGATCTAACTGCTGGACATGCAATGTACTCATTGATGGATGGATTTTCAGGATACAACTAGATAAAAATTGCACTAGAAGATCAGGATAAAACAACATTCACATGTCCTTGGGGTACCTATTGCTGGAACGTAATGCTATTTGGATTGAAAAATGCAGGAGCTACATACCAACAAGAAATGACAACAATTTTTCATGATATGATGCATACATTCATGGAGGATTATGTTGATGATCTTCTTGCCAAGTCTAACACTAGAGAAGGACACATCGATATCTTATCTAAAATTTTCAAAAGAATGAAACAATTCAAAGTAAGACCTAATCCAAAAAAATGTGTCTTTGGAGTGAAATCTGCAAAGTTATTAGGATACATTGTGTTGGAAAAGGGAATTGAAGTGGATCTAGCTAAGGTACAAGCAATTCTTGACATGCCACCACCAAGGAATATTAGTCAACTATGCTCTTTGCAGGGACGGTTACAATCCATTCAAAGATTCATTGCTCAACTGGCGGATAAAATTTTACCATTTACACATCTCTTACACAAGAATGTTCCATTCAAGTGGGAGTACAAATGTGAAGCAACATTTGATCAGATAAAGCAGTATCTCATGCATCCACTAGTGTTGATTTGACCAGTACAAGGTGCGGCTCTCATATTGTATATTTCTGCCACAAAAGTGTCTTTAGGAGCATTATTGGCACAAGAAGACAACTCAAAACAAGAACGAGCCATTTATTACATCAGTCAAACCTTAAATTATAACTTCATTGAAAAAGCTCTTTTAGCAGTGGTGTTCACTTCTCAAAAATTATGACACTACATGCTAACTCATACAGTAAAGCTGGTGGCTAAGATTGACCCACTCAAATATCTTCTAAGTAAGGCAACCTTAACTGGCAGGTTGGCTAAATGGGTTATGATCCTAAGCGAGTTCAATATTCATTATGTGGATTGAAAAGCTATAAAGGGACAAGTAATTGCAGATAAATTAGTAGAAGCACCAATACCAGTAGAATACCCAATACATGTTGATTTTCCTAACGCCGATGTGTTCACAACAGATATCCAACAGTCATTGTCACTCTACTTTGATGGTTCTTACACTCAACATGGTTCAGGAGCAGGAATTCTTTTTATTACACCTCAAGGACCTACAATCCCAAAATCTTACTGGCAAATGTTTCCTTGCACAAACAACATAGCTGAGTATGAGACATTGATAATCGGTATAAGAATTGCAGTAGACTGGATAATCGTAGAACTCCAAGTTTTTGGTGATTCACAACTTGTTATAAACCAAATCAATGACGAATATCACACTAAAGATGACAAGTTGATACCTTACAAAAGAATGGTGGAAGATTTCAAGAAATACTTTGTTAATATCAAGTTCATATAGATTCTGCGCATTGATAATAAAGCAACAGACGCTATGGCTACAATCGCCTCTCTACTCTAGTTGACAGAGAATAAAAAACGATACGATTTACTGGTGGAACAATTGTTTTCTCCCACTCATGACAATCCTGAAACTCAAATAATTTTCCATCTGGCGAGTTCTGACTCTCCCTTATATGGTCAAATTTACACTTACCTAAAAGATACTACTTTACCTTTAGGCTTGTCTAGGAATCAAAAAATAAATTTCATTCGTCAATCATCCTGTTACACCTTAATTACTGATGTCTTATACCGGTGTGGTTTAGATGGTACCCTCCTTAGATGTCTTGAACGCGATGAATCGGTAAAGGCCTTACAAGAAGTACATGGTGGAATTTGTGGGACACATTCAAGTGGACTAACCTTAGCAAAGAAACTTGTAAGATTAGGGTACTATTGGCCAACCATGGAGAAAGAATCATTCACCTTTTTGAAGAAATGTGCAAAATGTCAAATTCATGGGAATCTCATTCACGCTTCTGCTCAGGAATTACAACTTTTCACCACAACATGGCCTTTCGCTCAGTGGGGATTATACTTGGCTGGCAAGATACATCCATCATCTTCAAATGGACATAAATTTATCATTACAGCCATTGAGTATTTCACTAAGTGGATTGAATTTGTTCCTTTGACAACTGTTACAGGAAAACAAATCTCTTCATTCATTTTAAATTATATCATTTGCAGATATGGCATTCCCAACTCCATTATCATAGACAATGGTAGACCCTTTAAAAATTAGGATGTTGATGAACTATGTGAAAGATTTTGCATCCAACACAGGTTCTCTACACCTTATTATCCACAAGGGAATGGTCAGGATGAAACTTCAAACAAAACAATTTTAAAGATTTTGAAGAAAACAATGAATGAAGCAGGTCATGATTGGAATGTCCAATTGAATCCAACATTATGGGCTTACAGAACAAGCATTCACACACTGACATGAGCTACTCCTTATGCTTTGGTCTATGGAGCAGAAGCTATTCTACCACTAGAAGTTGAGATTCCTTCACTTCGAGTATCACTTAAAGGGCTAATCAATGATGAAGACTACAAAGTATCAAAGTTGCTACAATCACAAAGTTAAACCATGAAGTTTTCAAGTGGGTGATTTGGTTCTTAGAGAAAACCCTCAAAATTAACATCGGGAAAAGAAAGGCAAGTTTGAACCTAATTGGCTGGGCCTGTTCGTTATCATTGCAGCATATGGATCAGGGGCATATTAGTTGTCAATAGTAGAAGGGGACCTGTTTGAAGATCCAACCAACAATATTCATTTGAAGAGGTTCTATACCTGAGAAAATATCAAAAGCAATATAAAAAGTCCTAAAAAAGAATAAAAAAATAAAAAAATAAAAAAATAAAATTTGCATTGATGAAAACTTGGCAAACATGCATCTTGGTAATAGCAAACAAATCATAAAATCAAGAAAAAGTGCAATAAAAATAAACGGTGAAAACCTGGCAAACAGGCATTGTTTTTTATTGTAATTGGCTCTCTCATCTACTAGGATTCATTCTGCATATCCATATTTTCATCGGCATCAAGCACACACCTCACCATCACATTCACATTGCATCATCTCCTTGGAAAAGGATTTCATCATGGTTTGATGATTTGAGGGTTATCCATCGCAATAGTTGTGTCTAGCAGGAGTCAGAGTACAAGATCATTAGGGGGCAATTCACTTCTTGAGGCTTTTCTAATAGGCAAAACAAAAGCATGAGTCTAGAATTAGAATATCGGAAACAAGAGTCTTGTCAAATTAAAATAAGCTTACATGACTACTTTGACAGATGATTAAAACAAATTGGATGATCTTAATTTGAATAAAATGAATGACAAACTTAAAAGCATAGGTTGCAAATTGTTGTTTGATATTTGATGACATCATATCTTTGGAGTGGTCCAATGATGTACTGAACTAGAATCACAAGGAAGAAGTATGATTTTTCTTTGCTTGCTGTCTGTAAGTTAATAATTAGTATTGTGCAAATTGGTCGTGGGACATGCTCTAGAATGTATTATTGATGACATTTTAGAATTTTCATAAGAAAATAGTTAAATTTTGTGTGTTTATGCAAGCAATACTCGGGTCATCTTGGTTCAATTATACCTCGATGCTTGTATTAACTTGTTACATAAAACATTATGAAAGTAGTACTCAGGTCATCATTGGTGCTAACATACCCTTTGATGCTTGTACTAACTTTCAACATATCAAAAGGCTCAATGATGAGAACTAAACACAGTAGGAAATGGCAACAAAGAGAGTGATTCATTATTTCATTTAGGATTACATAAATCATTATTAGGACTACATAATTCATTTGCATTTTGAGGGCCTTTTAAATAGATTTTTGAGGGTTGACCACATTCTTGAATATCTTTTTCAGACAAAGGTTGAGTATGACTGGACATTTTTTACATCTCATTTTCATTATTATTCACTTCACATCATTTTCCATTATCATTATCATTGCACTTGCATACTTACATCATCATTTCATTTCATTATCATCTCATTTTATTCATCATGATCATTATCCATCATTACACATCATATGCATGGTCATTATTTTAATCATTCATTAACATATACGTTTGCATATTTCACACACATTCATAAATAAAATTGCATCCATTTCATTCTTTTCACATCATATATCATAAGTTCATTAGATAAGTGCATTTCCATGACATCATTATTATCATTCATCTTACAACATAAATCATATCCTCTCATTTCATCTAAAGCATTTACATCTTACATCATACATTCATTACATACATCATGAAGAAAAAAATCATTTAGATTATAGCATATGATTATTGCATCATCATACACGACATAGCATATACAATAAAAAACATGCATCCATAACATGTGCATAAATCATTCATAACATGTGCATAAATCATCCATAACATGTGCATAATCAAATCACCACTACATCTCATAAATCTCATGAAAACAAATGTCCAAAAATACAAGGATATCAAATGTTTCAAAAAGATATATCGAGTACAATGGCATAAATGCATACAAAAAGCTCATAAGTGAGGGGCATCTGGCTATCGAACATGACTGTTGTTGCCTCTGGAGGTAGTGGGTCTTGATGGATCTCTGCTCCTAGAAGCTCTGATCTCTCATCTGACCAACTGATCCACACTCCTGGTCACACTCCTAGAGCGACTGCATGAATTGGTCGGGGTCTAAGTACTTGACTGTGTAAATGCTATCTGTCGCTTAGGTGGCACTGCCTCAAAATACCTCATCCTGTAGTACTTAGCCTCCCGAGCAATCTCTAGCCCCTTTGCTACAACCTCTCTAATAGAGGTGCTCTCAATTGATCTCATTAATCTCTCAGCTACCCCCTCAGCCTATATGCATTGCTCTCTGAAACTATCTCTCTCGGTCGCAAGCTGAGCTATTTGTGGGTTAGGAGGTAGTGGCTATGTGATTTGTGCCTACAGCTGACTAATGGTCACCTATGCCTATGCTAAGTGACTCTGAAGAGTCTAAACCCCTGCCTACAAGGCATCCACCTGTCCCTGTGATGAAGCCTTGATCGTAATCCGAGGAGCTGAAGTACTGGGCTGACCCAAAACTCTGGATGTCCGTGGCCTCATGCTGAAAGCAACACCAAAGAAAAGTCTCTGCCTCCCACCACCCCCATCATCCCTGTCATCCCCACTATCTGAGTCATTTGAATCCTCATCCATTGCCTCATCCTCCAAGCTCTGGTCATCCACATCCATAGCCACCCCACCGATATCCTCGGCCTAATCTGCTTGAACCCCTCCCTGTGCTGGTACTTGTGCTTGACCCTATGGCTGCCCTACTACTAGAGGTCCCTGGGGCTGCTGTCACCCCACCTTTGCAACTAATCCTCCCATCAATGGGGTAGGCTCCTCTGGATTGGTAAATCTCGGGAAGGGATGTGTGTAAAAATAGGCGGCATAATCATCTTTCATCCCTACATCGGTAACCTCCAGATGCATGGCCCACCGAACTGGCTATAACTCAAAGTACTTTGCCCTGGCTGCCTCAATGGTCACAAATGGACCCCACTCTGGTACATTCTCTCTGCATTTGGCATAATGTGCCACACCCTATGACATCATCTGAATCAATCCTAGCTGTCTCAACACTCTTATCACCAAAAATCGCTTAATGATAAAAGGTGTCCGCCCAAGCAGGTATCTGGATATGGTCATGTATGGTAGCTCTATATCATCGGCCTCCCATGGGTCGCAGTCAACATATGGTCACCAGATGACAGTATCTAAATCATCAAGTACACATCGCCAGTACTCTAATTTGCCCAACCTCAGCTAGACAAGGGGCCTTGTATATGCATAAACATATGGAAATCCAATGGGGCGATCTCTTTGGACGATGGGGCATGTAATCACAAAGTGCTCCCATGCAAATACCTGTAATAGAGTCACCCTGCAGGAGAGACTCTTCCCATCTGTGTACACGATCTGATGAAGATCATGGTACAGATGGGCAAGCATGCATGACCTCCATGCATATCTGGTGCAATGGAGAAGCATGTCCTCTAGAATCATACCCCACCCAACTAATAATTCCTTTGACCTATGATCAAGACAAAGGAAACCACCAATCATACTTGCTAAAACTGAAGGCAGTGGGGCATATCTCTCCATCATCTCCTTTCAGGCAATCTTATATCCAGAGACATGAGGATCTTGGAAGACCCGTCTCAATGCATCAGTCCCTCTGATCTCTTTGTAATCATAAATCACAAGCTCTCCAACCAAAGGAATACCCAGAATCCTGTAAACATCCTTTGGAGTCACCGTGATCTCTCCAGTAGGCAAATGGAAGGTGTTGTGCTCGCTGTACCACCTCTCTGCTAAAGCAGTCAACAATGCCCTATTGACCCAATACTGTGAGATACTCAACAAAGCTCTCAAACCACATTGATCTATCACTCCTAAATCCTCATGGGACACTCGAGGAATCATCTCCCATGTCTGAGAAAATCTCACTCTGATTTGGAGTAGGTTAAATTCCTCCTTTACAACATCATCAAGCAATTATGCAAATCAATCAGCAATGGATATCATCAATCAATCAATACATCAAGCAAGTTCAAATCAATTTCTATTTGTTTTACATATCGTATGGAAGAAAATTTATCAATCATTTCTTCTATTTTTTTTTCATATCACATGGAAACAAATTTAACAGTCATCATCACTCAATATCTATCTATTTGACTTTCAATCAGGAAAACAAATCTATCATTTCTATTTGTTTTCATATCGCATGGAAGCAAATTTATGATGCAGGAGCATATAGTGGTGTAAGGGAAATCCTACATCACCCAAAAATATATTTACTTTCCTTTAGATTTTTTTTTGTAGATGTTTTTGCATTTCTGGATACCCTTTTCGTCGAAGAAGAATTCCCAACTTTTAGAACTGTTTTTCTGGTTTTTCTGCTTGACTGCTATTTTTAGCAGGTATGATTTTGAAGGCGTGAGGAGACAGAAATTTAAGGGAAGCTTCAGGCTAGAATAATAAACACTTTGGTGAAAGAATCAGGCGAAGATCATTCCCGGTTCAAAAGTTATTCAAGTTTCAGTTTCTACTTTTTTCCCTACAAAATCTTCAGAGCTAATTTTGAGGGACTTAAAGGCTCCGGATGGGCTTGAAAATTCGTGGAAAATGAAAGTGGTTAGCCTTTAGGCCTCATTTTTTGGCATTTCATTTTCACAAGACCTTTCCGAAAAGGTATTATCATTGAAGATCCGACAGTTAGATTTTGAGTTAGGGCTTTCAGAAGTTTGTGCATAATTAGAATGTTGTTTTTGGCTCCAAACAGAGAATTGGGCTATTTATGGGGTAGTTTCTGATTTTTGTGGGTAGTTTTTGGGGAAAGAAGATCGCATGTTGTGAATAGGAGAATTTCTGTAATTTCTTTTCTATAATTTGCATGTATTGTAGAACTCAAGGATTGGAGATTCTCTGCATGTAAGAATTTCATATTTTGAAAATAATAAGAATCTCTGGTTTTTCTGTGTGATTTTCTTGTGTTTCGGGTTGCACCCTCATCAAGTGGTATCAGAGCGGGTTTTCTTGAGCGTGTGGACAGATCGCCGATCATAAGGCAGTTCGCAGCAGGTCTTTGGTTGTGGGTTCAAGATATTCAAGATGCCTCCAAGAGTGGTGCGTGGTAGGCGAGGTGGTGCCAGAGGTGCCAGAAATGCTGGTGGAAGAGATCCATTAGCGGCCAAGGGTTTCAAAGCCCTCCAGAGATAAATTAATGGATTACAAAGAGAGTTAAGAAGAGCGGTAAACCCGAGAAGGGGAGAGGAAAGTGAGGATGAAGAAGAGGTAGAAGATTCAGATGTAGAAGAGGAAGAAGAAGCTATTGATCAAGATCAAATGCGGCTGATAAGGGCCATTTCGAAGATCGGAAAAAGACCTAGAGTAGAAGTTCCCAGTTTTTCTGGAAGTCTAAACCCGGAAGAGTTGATTGATTGGATCAACGAGTTGGAAGAGTATTTTGAGTATGAAGAAGTAGAGGACCCAGATCGGGTTAAGTTTGCAAAAACGAAGCTGAAGGGCCACGCGAGTATCTAGTGGAAAGAGGTCCAGCTAGAAAGAAATAAGAGAGAAAAGGGAAAGATCACCGATGGTATCGCATGGTGGAGAAACTGAAGAAGCAGTTTATGCCAACGGACTATGAGTTAGATCTATTGAAGAAATTGCAAGGGTTGAAGTAAGGAAGTAGATCTGTGAAAGAATACATAGAATATTTTCACAAGATGATCATCAGAATGGGACATGCAGAGGCCAACAAGGAGAAGGTAGCCCGTTATCTTAATGGGTTACGACCGAGCAATCAAGAGGAGTTAAGCCTGGTCAGAATGGCCACCATTGAGGATGCTTACCAGTTTTCGCTGAGAGTTGAAGAGAAGTTGAACAAAAGATTTGATAGTAAGCAAAAAGGACGAGGAGGTCAAAGTGGAAGGGCTAGCGGAAGATCTTTTGGAAGCCGAAATGAGGATGAGAAGAAAAATGAACATGTGGGTACCAGTCAAAGCTAGAGGAATGATAACTTCTGCCGCCCACGTGATCAGAATGGTGGAGATCAAAGAGGTAGAGGACGAGGAAGATTTGGGCAAGGACCCAAAAGGGGTGGTTTTAGAGGAACTTGTTTCCGATGTGGTGAAGAAGGGCATCGGGCCTATGAATGTCCACAATACCAAGGAAGGACAGACAAAAGGCCAGAAGGTCATGCAAGGGTTGCGCATGTAGATGAGGAGGCTCAATTTGAGCATTTAGATGATGTTGAAAGGAGAGAATCCTTAGTGGTTAGAAGAGCCCTGGTGACTGAAGAGAAGGAGCCAGAATAGAGGAAGAATCTATTTCACATAAGGTGCAAGTGTGAAGACAAATGTTGTGATGTCATTATTGATGCTGGGAGCACTGATAATCTAGTGTCAGAAGAAATGGTTACAAAGTTGAAGCTGAAGAGGGAAAGGCATCCACATCCATATCGGATTGTCTGGTTGCAGAAAGACCACAAAGTTCTAGTCAATGAGCAGTGCTTGGTGAAGTTCAAGATCATAAGCTATTGTGATGAGGTACTCTATAATATCATCCCCATGGATGCATGTCACATGTTGCTAGGGAGGCCGTGGCAGTTTGATAGGCGAGCTGTACATGATGGCCATGCAAACACTTATTCCCGGATGAAGGATGGAGTCCGCCATAAGTTGAAACCCCTGAAGAAAGCCCAAGAAAAGGTATGCAGTAGTGCTAGAATTTGTTATGTTGATGGAAGAAAATTTTTAGAAGGCATGAAACATGAGTGTGTGTGTTATGCATTGATTCCTAAAATGGATAAGGAGGGTAGTGAGAAGGTTCCAGTAGAAGTTTATGGGTTATTGAATGAGTTTCAGGATATTGTTTCTGATAATGTACCTGAGGGTTTACCACCAATGAGGAAGATCAGTCATCAGATTAACTTGATCCCAGGAGCTAGTTTTCCGAATAAGGCAGCTCATAGAATGACTCCTACAGAAAATGAGGAGTTGAACAGACAAGTTGAGGAGTTGTTGAGAAAGGGTTTGATTCGGGAGAGTATGAGTCCATGTGCAGTACCTGTAGTACTAGCACCAAAGAAGGATGGGGAGTGGAGGATGTGTACATACTCTTGGGCCATAAACAAGATAACAATCAAGTATAGATTTTCTCTGCCAAGGATGGATGACCTGATGGAGTGTTTGAGTGGAGCTCAGTACTTCACAAAGATTGATTTGAAGAGTGGATATCACCAGATCCGGATTCGAGAGGGAGATGAATGGAAGACCGCCTTCAAGACCAAAGAGGGCATGCATGAGTGGTTAGTCATGCCTTTTGGGCTAACCAATGCACCGAGCACATTCATGCGGCTCATGAACGAGGTACTGAAAGAGTTCCTAGGAAGCTTTGTTATTGTGTATTTAGATGATATTTTGATATTCAGTAAGTCACTAGATGAGCACATAATGCATATTGGTAGAGTTTTTGAGAAGTTCAGAGAAGAGAAATTGCTTATTAATCTGAAGAAGTATAGTTTTGTGAAGGAGTTAGTGTACTTGGGGTTTGTTGTCTCGACAGAGGGTCTCAAGATGGACCCAGAGAAGGTGAAGGCTATTTTGGAATGGCCTACCCTAAGAACTGCTACTAAGGTGAGATCATTCCATGGTTTGGCCAATTTTTATAGAAATTTTATTAGAAACTTCAGTAGTATTTGTGCACCCCTAACTGAAACAATGAGAGGGGATAGAAAAGAGTTCAAGTGGTGCACTGGAGCAGCAAAGAGTTATGATCTATTCTAGCAGAAGGTGATATAACAACCTGTTTTGGCTCTCCCAAATTTCAATAAGGTGTTTCATGTGGATTGTGATGCTAGTGGTTGTGCTATTGGAGCAGTGTTAAGCCAAGACGGTAAGCCCATTGCCTATTTCAGTGAAAAGTTAAATGATGCAAAGAGAAAGTACTCTATATATGATCAAGAATTTTATGCAATAGTTCAAGCATTAAAGAAATGGAGGCAATATTTATTGCTGAAGGAATTTTTTATGTATATTGATCATCAAGCATTGCAGTACCTGAGTAGTCAGGGAAAATTAAATTAGAGGCATATGAAATGGGTCAAATTTTTGCAAAGTTATACATTTTTTTTAAAACATAGGAGTGGAAAGTCAAATAGGGTTGCAGATGCCTTAAGTAGGAGGCATACATTATTGATAGAAATGTAGATTGAGGTGGTTGGGTTTAGTGAACTCAAGACATTGTATCTGAATGATCCTGATTTTGCAAAGGCTTGGAAAGCTTGCAAGGAAACTATTACAGTTGACAGGACAAAGTGACTGGTTTTCATAATTCAAGAAGGCATGTTGTTTAAGGGAAGTCAATTGTGTATTCCAAGGAGTTCCATGAGGGAGAACTTGATAAAAGAGAAACACAGTGGAGGAATGGCAGGACATTTTGGTCGAGATAAGACCATTTCCATTATTAGTGAGCATTATTATTGGCCTCAGTTGTCACAAGATGTGAAGAAGTTTGTGCAGAGTTGTAGGGTATGTCAAATGGCTAAAGGAGGGAGTCAGAATACAGGGTTGTATCAGCCCTTACCTATACCAGAGAGGCCGTGGGAGGATATAAGTATGGACTTTGTTCTTGGTTTGCCAAGGACACAGAGAGGGAATGGTTTAGTATTTGTGGTAGTTGATAGGTTTTCAAAGATGACACATTTCATCCCATGCCAGAAGACCCATGATGCAATCCACATTGCTGACTTGTTCTTCAAAGAGGTGGTGAGGCTACATGGTTTGCCAAAGAGTATAGTCTCAGATCATGACACAAAATTTGTTGGATACTTTTGGAGGACCTGGTGGAAGAAGTTGAAAACAGAGTTGAAGTTTAGTTCTGCACACCATCCCTAGACTGATGGGCAGACTGAAGTTGTGAATAGGAGTTTGGGTAACCTACTGAGATGCTTGGTAGGAGATAAACCAAAGGGATGGGATTTGATCTTACCACAGGTAGAATTCGCTTACAACAATTCTGTCAATAGAAGCACTGGTAGATCACCGTTCCAGATTGTGTATGGAAGTAGTCCTAGGACTGCTCCAGAATTGAGGAAGATGGACCAAGAGAAGAAGACAAGTGCTGAAGCTGAAGACTTTGCAGAACACATCAAGAATATGCATGAGAAGGTAAAAGAACACATTAACAAGATGAATATGTAGTATAAGGCTAAGGCAGATCAAAAGATGAGGTATAAGGAGTTTTAGATTGGTGATGAAGTGATGGTCCATTTGAGGAAAGAAAGGTTTCCAGTAGGAACCTATAGCAAATTGAAGATGAAGAAGTTCGGTCCCTATAAAATTTTAAAGAGGCATGATTGAGGGAAAGCATATGAGGTAGAGTTGCTGGATGGATTCGACATTTCCCCTATGTTCAACATTGTAGATTTCACTGAATATCATGAGGGTGGCATAGAGGAAGTACCAGCAATGGAATAGTGTGGTATTCCAGCACCTACTTCAGAAAAGGAGGAGATCGAAGAAATCTTGGATAGCCGTGTGGGAAGGAGTACTAGAAACAGGCAATATGAAGAATATCTGGTGAAGTGGAGAGGAAGGCCTGTGGAAGATTCATCCTGGTTGTCTAAGGCAGAGGTTGACCGTTTGGGTTTTCCTCAACCATCTGAGAAGTGACGGGGTCACTTTTCAAATTACCCTGGGTGTTTGATGCAGGAGCATCTAGTGGTGTAAGGGAAATCCTACATCATCCAAAAATATATTTACTTTCATTTATATTTTTTTTTTGTAGATGTTTTTGCATTTCTAGATACCCTTTTCATCGAAGAAGAATTCCCAACTTTCACAACTATTTTTCTGCTTTTTCTGCTCGATTGCTATTTTTAGCAGGTATGATTTTGAAGGCGTGAGAAGACAGAAATTTAAGGGAAACTTCAGGACAAAATAATAAACACTTTGGTGAAAGAATCAAGAAAAGATCATTCCCAGTTCAAAAGATATTCAAGTTTCAGTTTTTGCTTTTTGCCCTACAAAATCTTCGGAGCTAATTTTAAGGGACTTAAAGGCTCCGGATGGGTCCGAAAATTGGTGGAAAACAAAAATGGTTAGCCTTTAGGCCCCACTTTTTGGCACTTCATTTTCGCAAGACCTTTCCGAAAAGGTATTATCATTGAAGATTTGACGGTTAGATCTTGAATTAGGGCTTCTGGAAGTTTATGCATAATTAGAATGTTGTTTTTGGCTCCAAACGGAGAATTGGACTATTTATGGGGTAGTTTCTGATTTTTGTGGGTAGTTTTTGGGGAAAGAAGATCGCATGTTGCGAATAGGGGAATTTCTGTAATTGCTTTTCTGTAATTTACATGTATTGCAGAATTCGAGGATTGGAGATCCTCTGCATGTAAGAATTTCATATTTTGAAAATAATAAGAATCTCTGGTTTTTCTGTGTGATTTTCTTGTGTCTTGGGTTGCACCCTCATCAATTTATCAGACCTATTTGTTCTTCAAGCATGAAGAAAAAATTATCAAATCAAGTTACTTTATCATTGATGATATTCAAAAGCATAAAATCTGTTGTCTAATCTAGCAACAATCATCAAGCATGCATCGAATTTTTTTCAAAAATTGAAATTCAGGAAAAATCCATGTATGCGCGAAAACAGTCAATCGATGCGCTAAAAACATGGATGTGCAGCTTTACTCCATGGATGCACGATTTCATGAATGTGCTATTTTATCAAGCAAATGCGCTAAAACAGTTCATCTATGCGCTAATTCACCTATGCGTGACTGCTTTGCACCTATGTGCCACTTTGGATGCACCGATTTATCTAATCTATGCGCTAAACTAAGGCTCGTATGCACTAAAACAAAATTTGAAAAATAAAAAAAAATCAAAAAAGCATTCGAAAATCATTAAAAATTTGACAGAGAGGTTTTGATCGACTTACCGGAGGTCCATACACATGTGGTCTCTGATGACGACAACCTCGCTTGAATTTGTGGTGCTCATAAAGAATTGACATCGCTAATATCTCTCTCAGAGCTCAAAAATTCTCAAAGGTTACTATTCAAATGAAAGGGACTTCTCACCTTTTTCACCTTTTAAAGGGGTAAAAATGGCATTTTATTTTTATTTTTACTATGCAAAGTGCTATTTTGAGAGTTAAATCGCCAAATTTTCTCCAAAATCATTTGAAAATCTTCCAAATCAGCATCATCATCATTCTCATCATGCGATTTATCTCTCGAGGGGGCATATAGCATCATTAGTAAATTTTTCAAAATCAGGGGCAAATTCTTTGAAACAATGTGTAAAACACATCACTTCAAAGAGGGGCAAAATGTACACATCTAAAAATGGTCATGGTTAACCAAACCTGTTAATTAATTAATATGAATTATTTAATTAATATTCTTAAGTCATCTTCATATAAATAAATTTAATTATTTATTTATATTGTTCATTTTCCAATTCTTCTAGTTTAATTAAGTAAATAAAGTTTATTTAATTAATGCTATCTTCCTCTTAATTAATTAAATAGATCTCATAATTTATTTATATTAATTATCACAAGTTTAAATTCTAAATTTAAATGATATTCTTCATTCCACATTTAATTAAATATTTTCAATATTTAATTAAAACACTTTCTAAATTCTTCACTCTTCTCAATAATTAAATATTTTCAAATATTTAATTAAAAATCTTTTTCTCTTCTCACATAATTAAATATTTTCAATATTTAATTAAAGGCTTTTCATTTCTCACACATAATTAAATATTTATTTATTTAAATTATGAGACACCTTTCATTTGTCTCTTCATTTTCCATCTATCTCTTAAACTTTCATCTTATTTTCGAATTCTCGATCTCTCACCATTTATTTTAACAGGTTTGAACTCAATCGTCGATCTTGGACAATTGAATTCTTGCCTTCAAAAATCTATAAATACAACCCTCTTATGAGTTGAAAAGGACTTCGAATCCTAGATTTTCATGCTTAGTTATTATAGTCACATTTTAGCATTTCTAGCATTTAATTAACATTTCAATTTCATAGTTTAAAACATATTAGCAATGCACATGCATTTTCATTAATCTCATTCTCTCAAGCTACCATTCTAAAAGCTGCTATTTAAAACAACTGAGATCTAGCATTTTGAAACGAATCCTTAGAGATAAAGGACAATGGGATGAATTTGAAGAAGCTACCCGTGTTTAGAGTTTGTGTTTTTCTTTCTTTAATTTAATTTCTTTAATCTAATGTTTCATTGGTGTATTATATTAGATTCATTTTGATTTACACATTCTAACATACACAGGTACGATGTGCAAAATTCTATCAATTTCATCAATTACATGGACATGACACCGAGTGATGTGTGCGCCTGCATAATGAGATCTAAGATCACATCAATGATAGGACTATCTATCTCGATGGGAAGAAAAAAAATTCTAATAAGTATGTGGCCAAGGCTAACAATGAGTTGCAAATTTACAAATTGATCTGTTTCCCTCTCTCTACAAATTTAGTAACTCAATATTCTACATCTTCTAAGCGGGTTCTATTTGAGTATTTGAATATGGTGTCATTCATGCATATCCCTCCTAAAAATGCAAGTACAATGCCTGACATAACTTTCACATCGCATAATGTGCCTCTTAATAAGGAGTTTTCCACATTATACTCTGCTACCCAGATTAAAGGAAACTTTATAATTGGCATCTTAGTTGATATGGTGAGCCGAGTAAATGTGATAATGGATGAAACTCTATTTATAAAGAGTTTACTTAAGGAGAGATATAATGAGTCACAGACCACTCCCTGTACCCACAATGGACTCTCTATTTCCCCTATAGATGCTATTTCTTTATCGTTCTTAGTAGGACCCAACGCTATTAATGTGTCATTTATTGTGATCCCAGAGTTTGACCTATTCATAGTTAGGCTAGGCATTCCATTTTTAGCCTCTATGAACGGCTTTGGATTTTTAGTCCATAAATGCTTAAAGTTCCCTCATTAAGGAATTGTCCACATGGTGCACGACACTAGCTATAAGTCACTAGTGTCACGCGTGGACTTCTCATTGGATCACTTTTGGCTTGCCTCAGTCAGACCTCTCCCTCCTAGGGTAGATTATTTATACAAGGCTTATCTTAAACATAAGACTGTGGGATTAGTGCTGAAGGCTAGTTATCTAGTGTCTCCTTACACTATTTTTGGAAAAAAATATATGATAGCACAATAACAAGTTGCCTCTTCTACCTTGTCCAAGGGAAAGGGGAAGCTTGCTTGTGCTCTAGAGCCTTATCCTTCTATGTCTCCAATTCCATTTGCTTCTTCTTTTCATCTTATTGTGGCATCTTTTTCTTCTACTCTTGTGCCTTGCATGGGAAGTGTGATGGTTCTCGAATGATGAAAAGAGAAGCATCAAGTTTTTGAGCTTCCTGTGCTACCCACGGTTGCTTGATCCATTTTTATGGCAAGGGGAAGTATTCTCATGGGGTTATTCTTTCATCTTGGCCTTTGTGGCCTCCTAGTATTCTTCCACTTTCCCCTAGAGAAAATAATGGGAAGAGGTCTGCTACTGAGGTGCCTATGTCTACTTCTTCTCCTGTGGTTGTTTATGCTCATGTACTTCTTCCTCCTCTTTCTTAGGAGACCATACTTCCACTATAGATGGTTATGGTGGATACTCCTATGAATGAGCAATAGTCTCCAATCTCTTCTCATGCCACATCTTCTAGTGCTCACAACTGACATAACCAACTTGCATACGGGCACAAGCACAAGAGAAAGGATCTGGTTATGGAGGACGTTGCCTTGCAGAAGATGGAGGAGGAGGCAATGGTGCCTGTTTGTGCATTCTCTTCTATTGTTTCATCTTCACCTACGTTTTCTTCCTAGGTTCCCATCACCTTTGTCTTACTTCTGCCTCCTCTAGTAGGTCCTGATGATGCTCACCCCAAAAGGGTACTAGTCTCCATCAATCCTTCCATGGAAGCCCCTGTCTTGATGTCCCTCCTAGACATCACTCATTTATCACAACCCATTGACATGATAAATACAATAGAGGTGTTTTTTGTGGCGTTATCTTCTTCCTCCTCTGCTTATGCTTCTCTGTGGGGATTCCACACATCCTTTTTTGAAGTGCAAGCTAGAGGATGACCTCACTGTGAGTGGAGGACATAAGAAGGGTTCACCGTCTTTGGAGGTTGGTTCTATCTTGGCTTGCACCATCCTCATGATGGAGGTGACCCCCTCTTTCCTAGAGCTAGTCA
This sequence comes from Sequoiadendron giganteum, assembly GCA_007115665.2. NCBI lineage: Eukaryota > Viridiplantae > Streptophyta > Pinopsida > Cupressales > Cupressaceae > Sequoiadendron > Sequoiadendron giganteum. The sequence continues at coordinate 949,299,484 of CM021100.1, read as the reverse complement.
CCTCCCCTCTTGCATCGAAAGATATCGGTGAAGATGAACTTGAGGGGCCTTCTTCCTTGGCCCTTGTTGCAGGAAATTCAAATGGTACCGCTCTCACTATCCCACCTTTGCAGGCCCATCCACCCTCCCCTTAGAATGATCTCAATTGGGAGTAGGATGACTTGTTGGTCGATGAGGACTAGGGTGGTACCACTTATTTATCTATATATTAGATTTGTTTGTGTGTTTGTGTTCCCTCATGTTTGTATTTTTGTTTATTAATCCTACTTGGAGGACCCTTACTACCCTTGTAGGTTCTTAGATATAGGCACAAGAAATTTGTCATGCATTTCTTCTGTTTGTATCAATATTCTTCTATGTAGTGAAATTGCTTTTCGATATTGGGGAGGATGCAAAGCATTGGTGGCATTTAGGTCTTCTTCCATGTTGACCCAATTTTTATTTTCACTTTATTTTCATGTGGTGTTCTTCATGTACTGAGAACTTTGGTGATTGACAACCACTTTTTCATACACATTATTTGTATCTATGAATAGATCTAACCCTTAATTCTTAGATCACCCCGTCTCTTGATTTCTTCATCTCTTTCTACTTCTTGATTTTTTGGTTCTTATATGTTTTCCCTCATGTGTGTGACACAATACCATGAATAGATCTTGCCATGTATCTCATGCCACAACATCAATTCCTGATTTCTCTCCTTAAGATGTCATGTTCTCCTTTGCATATCACATACCACCCTAAAGGCAGTACCATGTTGTTCTAATTCTCAATAAGGTGAATTATTTCAAAAGGATTTCTTGATGTAAAATATTTTTTAAAAATGAATCCCTTGATGAAAGAATCCCTCATTGAAATATCTCATTTTCAAAAATGTTGTATTCTCTCAGGAATCCTGGATGAAATTTTCTTTTGAAAAAGATCTTGTATGTGAAAGATTCAAAAAAATTTCCTTTGAAAAGGGAGCATTTTTCCTAAAATGAAAGGGTCTAAAAGATTTCCTTTGAAAATGAGCATTCTTTCCAACAGATTCCTTGACTAAAGATCTTTCAAAAGGGTTCCTTGATCATAGAACTACTTGTAGAAAATGTGGTTTCTTTCAATTGGCGTGTTCCTTTGAATAGGCCACTTGGTGTCTTGAAGGGTTCCTTGCCGAAGGAACCCCCTTTGAAATATTTCTTCTCAAAGATCTATTTGATGTATTGAAATGTGTGTATTTTATCTGATATTTGATGTTGCATGTCTTGGTGTCAAACATATCATATCCTGGCAACTAGCTCGGGGGTTACCTAACTATACCCATCTTTTTTGTGACTATCCTGCAATGCAGTTTACAATAGCCACAAGCTTATTCATCTGATTTTTGTGTGTCTTGGGTATGTGCAGGATCATGATGGGCCAAAAAGTGGTGATATGTAAGTGATATGATGACCCATGTGGTTGACGACTTTTTTTTTTAGCCAAAATTGATGAAATGAAAAGGGTTTTTAAAAGATATTCTCATCTTTCCACCAATATAAATTATGCTTTACTTTGAATTTATTAAATAATTATTAAATATATTTTCTATTTGAATTACAACTAAAGTCCTAATTGATAGGCTGATTGAAAAACATCTATAGCTTTCAAATGGTATCACATTTTTTGAATTTGAAACAAGCGTCACATTCTATGCTTCACATACTATAGGATTTAAAACAAAAAAATGAATTTCATGAAGTTTTGACTAAGTTAGAGTGGTGAGACATACAAGTTTTTATATTTTAAAAAAGTTTTAATAGGGTATGTGCAAGATCATCATGGAAAAACAGGCCCTTAAGTGGCAATACAATTCAGGAAATCGGAGTTAGGCAACTTGACGTAAAAATTTGAATAAGTTATGTATATTATTTCAAAAATATGTAAGAATAGAATCTGTAGAAAATTGAATGTAGTTTCTAAACTACTAGGTTTATTTTAAAAAAAAAAAATCTATTTGGTGAAAATTTGAAATTTCAATGTAGTAGTACTTAAATTTTAGGGAAAAAATAAGAAGTAGGTGTATGTTTGACCACCCTAACCACAATAAAATGATAATATTTTTTTATAATATTTTAGATATAAGTAGGGGACTCATGTCTCAATGTGATGCATATGTTTTTATAATTTTTTTCCAAGGAAATAATTAATTATGAATTTTTTATTACAAATTTTAAGAAATATAAAAACTCGTATGCCTAACAACCTTAACTTGGTCAAAACTTCATGAAATTCATTTTTTTTTTATCCTATAGTATGCAAAGCATAAAATGTGATGCATATTTCGGATTCAAAAAATTTGATACCATTTGAAAGCTGTAGATGTTTTTCAATCAACCTATCAATCAGGACTTTAGTCGTAATTCAAATAGAAAATGAATAATAATAATTTATTAAATTCAAAGTAAAGCATAATTTATATTGGTGGAAAGCTGAGAATATGCTTTAAAATACCTTTTCATTTCATCAATTTTGGGTAAAAAATGTTTTCAGCTACATGGGCCATCATATCACTAAGATATCACCACTTTTTGGCCCATCATGATCTTGCACATACCCAATAAAAAAATCACAATTAATTATTTACTTGGAAAAAAATTACAAAAAAATATGCAGCTCATCAAGACATGATTCCTCTACTTATATCTAAAATATTATAAAAAATAATTATCATTTTATTATGGTTAGGGTGGTCAGACAGACACCTACTTCTTATTTTTCCCCTAAAATTTAAGTACTACTATATTGAAATTTCAAATTTTCACCAAATAGATTTTAAAAAAAAAAAAGCCTATTAGTTTAGAAACTACATTCAATTTTTTACATATTTTATTTTGACATATTTTTGAAATAATATAGATAACTTATTCAAAATTTTACGTCAAGTTGCCTAACTCTAATTTGGTGGATTTTCATCACCACTTAAGGGCCTATTTTTTCCATGATGATCTTGCACATACCCTCTTGTGTCTATCTAGTTAGATCGTGTAACCTTGTGTTTTCTTGTGTCTTATGATTTTTTTTTTTTGCCTTACATGTTTTGTCTATAACCTAACATATTTGCGGTGAGATCGTAGCTAGCTTTGCAAGATCAAAGACCTATGCCATCTTCAAATCTTGGTGGATCTCCCTCTTTCATGTTTAGGTACACCAGATCGAAGATCCACTTCCTCTTTCTACTTTAGCTCTCATATGCAATGACACATATGCTCACTAAAGTGGGGAAAAATATAATGGCACAACTTTGTTCCCTACGCAAATTTCCCATTTATTTCCCCTTACTTTAGAATTACAAGTACAATGATGCATAAACCCATTACCATCTTCTTGATCTTCCCAAGTGTCCCTATCTTTTTGTGTCAGTGAAGGAATATTTTTTGAGATTGTGTGTGCACCATGTTGACATCCACTCATCGTGTTGTTGTCCTAACACATTCTTGCCTCTAGAATCCAAAGAAGCATTATGTTTCTTGGTTGGTCATGAATGTAACATTCTCTATTTGGTTTTGATCAATAAAAAATGACTCTTGGCCTGCATTTTATCCATTCAAACTCATTCTATCTCTCTCTCATGATGATTCTTCCACTCTCAAGCTAATTCTCCTATTCTTGCAACTCTTATTGATCATTCTTGGTCTATCTTGTTGGTAAAAAATTTCTACTTGGTATCTATAGTTTCTTCTCACTTCAACACCATAGTCATTACAGGTTTATGAAGTTCTATCTCCTTTGTGTGGTGGTGTCATTCTCTCCCTTCCTCTATTGGCCTTGAGTGCTTATAGCAGGGAAGATAACATTGTGTCTTCTCATTTACTTGCATCTATCATCTTGTAGAGTAGCATTTAGTTTGTCATTTCTTTGTACCTTATTGTGTCATTTCCATTATCTTTTATTTATTTATTTCTCTATATCGTTGCATATCTATCTATTTGTGGAGGTGGGAAAACAAAAACGGGAGCCTGACTAAGGCAGACCTCAAAACACAACCCAATAATTTTTCTCTTTGTGTGTGTAGGTGCAAGTTCATCCATTTGAATCTAGCTAGAGAACTGGACTGTGCATGGAATGGTATCTTTCCTACTCTTTCCCTATCATTTTCGTCATTAGCATAATCCTTTCTATTATTCTTCTTATTTTAATTTATGTTTGTATACTTTTCTATCAAACTATCAAATTGTAAAAAATTGATATTCGGGTTGTAAGTGGACCTTGAGTATCTTTGATTGTCATTCAACCCTTTATATGTATTTGATTCCAATGTGTCCTTGAGACTTCAAAATGAAACATTGAAGTCTGATCTCCACATTGTCTTCCTCAAACAAAGAATTGTTGGATTCACAGCTCGAGACCTTTATAGTCTACTCACCTGGTTTCCAAAAATACTTGTCATTATTTGAAGGGAAACAGGGTCTCATTTTCACTTCCTTTTCATCTTGTCTTTCCTTTCTTTACCTTTTCATCAACTTGAGGTAGTTTAGGGTAGTTCGTTCCTTGACATTCTCCCATGTCTTGGAGCCTTGGGGGTGACAAATCCCCCTACTCTAAAGGGTTTCATCACTAAAGACTATACTAGCTCCTATGGATATGATTTAAAAGTATTTTTTCATGTAGAATTCTATTTTTAACCTCCTTGACCCAAATCTACACTAATAGTAAGACGTGAAGGTTCACCACTAAAGGGTAATAAAAGTAAGGAACAAAGTGCAGCCAAAAGAATAAATTACTTCTAAGACTTCCCCCATGACTAAGAGACATGGGAAGACCTTTTCATTAGATTCCATTAGGTATTGTAGGTTTGAAAATTACTTTTCAGACATGAATAAATGAAAATAAAGACTAGGATTACTTTAAAGCTACAACTTCTACTTAATCTGAAACTGTAGGAAATATAAGGGAATAATGTTGATAATGATTTTGGGAATCGATTGGTTTAGTAGAGGTAAACTATATTGAGCAACCTAAGACTCCTACTAAGATGAAAAAAAAGAGAAAATATTTTCTAGTTGAAAGGTGGAGTGGAATAAGATATAATATATGTTTTACATTCTTTAATAACATTTATTTTTTTAATAATTTTTAGTTTTATAGTTTTTATGCATTTTTGTATACAATAATTTTTTAGAAATTGAAAGAATCGATAGTTTTACTAAATTATTCATTTTCCATTGTGCACAAGAGGTAAGTTTCATTTTCAACATCTTCTTAATAATATAGGGACTAATCTAGTTTAGTCTCAATTACTATCCTTCATCATCCCATTTATTGATAAGACTATCAAGTTCAATTTCAATTACTGATAGCCTTCATCATCAAATTTATTAATAAGACTATCTATTCTAAGTACACTTTTTGTAACAGTGAATGGTTTTGGGGATAACCTTCTTGTTGTATTTTTAACACCAAGTATCTATTTGCACCACTCTTAGACATTTTTTTGACATTTCTAGTTCATCTAATTTAACAAATTGGTACTCTTCATCATCTAAGATCATGTGTAAAGGCACTCAAATATTGGTAGTTTTAAGTTCTTATTGTAAGACTAATCTTGACCTAACTATAAGTGCATATACCATTTTAATATGAAAGAACTAGATATAATTAAAAGTGCTAAGATTATTTAATCTTTGACAATTTTCACCATTATGGACTTTAGCATTTTATTTGTGGCTCCTTCTTGTCCATTTCCTTGCAGATAGTAAACTAATATAAAATTATGATCCATGTGAAATATTTTGCATAACTATTATAATTGAGGATTTTAAAGGATGACATGTTATCTAAAAATATAATTTGAAAAATCTTGAACCAACAAGTCATGACCTAACAAAAATTTAATAATATCTACACCTAAGATATTATTTAGTGAAATTTTCTCTACCCAATTTGTGAAGTAATTTGTGACTATAATAATAAAGTTGTTACCATCTATTGATATTGGTAAAATATTTCCAATTAAATCTAATTACCATATGGAGAATGTCTATGGTGTAACAATCAATTGAAGGTATCCAATGGGAATGTGATCAACATGCACATATTATTGACACTTTTAACTCACCCACAACTCCTAACTTCACTCTAAGTGACAACTCATTATTTGTGAAGAAAGGTTCCTCTACAAGCTTCAATACACAGGTCAAAAACATGCCACATGGCATAAGGGCACTCCTCCTTGAGGTTTTTATAATTTACAATGCTCAAATGAGCCCGAAGATGATAAGTGTCATCTTTCCTTGTATCCTCTTTTCCAAAGAGATAAAAACTCACACAAGTGGACCCCACCAAAAAATATTTCCAAAATACATTGCCACATATCAATTTGGTGCCCATTTTTTATGTAGAAAGAATTACCATTTTCCAATGGAGCGCCCAAGTGACATGTGTCATAATTTTTCCTTTCCACACCTTGTATGTAGGTTTCCAACTCCTCACTGTGTCCCACAAAATGATTTAACAATTTGGAAACAAATATTATTGCATTTAATAAATTAAATAAAAAACTTAGGGTCAAATAATTAATAAATTAATCATGGTACTCACTAAGATTGAAAAAATTTAATCCCAACATTCTCCCACTTTTTGAAGACCTTCGAGTGTGTCTATATCACTACTAAGCCGCACGACCAATTGAACTGACCCAAATTCTAAACTTCTTTGTGCTCACTAGCTTTGTTAGTGCATCCGTAACATTCACCAAAGTGTCTACCTTTTCGAAGTTAACCTTTCCATCTTCCACCATATAAAAAAAAAAATGAAACTACACATCAATGTGCTTTATTTTAACATGAAAAGTAGGATTTTTTTCTAAACATTTATCACTTTGGTTGTCACAACAAATAGTAATTTGTACTACATAAAAACCAACATCCGAACACAGTCTTTAAGGCAAATGGATTTTTTGCAAGTATGATTAGTTTCCATGTACTCCATTTTAGCAGTAGACAATGTGACTACATCTTGCCACTTACTCATCCAACTAATAACACCACCAAACATCATGAAAACATATCCACTCATGGATCTTCTATTGCCAATGTCACCCACCCAATGAGAATCCACATATCCACAAATTCTCGTTGAATGTCGAGGTCTAATAAGATAACCATGAAAATATAGGGCATACTCAGAAGTACCCTACAAGTACCTAACCACTCTCTTTACTGCATCTTAGTATACCCTTTTGGGATTAGCCATAAATCAACTTCGGACTCCCACTGCTTAGGCAATTTTTGGCCTCATCTAGACCATAGAATACATCAAGTTGCTGACAACACTCGCTTAAGGAACTCTGGTCATATCCTCCATCTCAATAGGATATTTTGGAAAATACTTCATAGAAAGATTCATCCTCGACATAACAAGAATAACTAAATATCTACAAGTAGTTACGTTGAATCTCTTTGACATAGAGTTCACATAATTTATCTAGCTTAACTAAAGCTTTCTATTAGCTCTATCTCTTCTACTCTGAATCCCTAGAATATACCTTGTTGCACCTAGATCTTTTATCTCAAAGTATGTTGACAACTGAGAGTTGAAATCTAAAATCATACTTTTTCCATTCCCAAGAAACAACATATCATCCACACACAGGAAAATAATGGGAATGCAACCATTATCATTCTTGTAATAGACACAATGGTTAGATTTGGATCTCAAAAATCTCAAGGACAACACATAGGTGTCAAACTTTTAGTACCACCTTCTAGGATATTGATTCAAACCATATAGTGATTTTCTTAACTTGCACTCAAGGTTCTCTTTTCTTTTCACAATGAAATGCTCTAGTTGTGACATTTATATTTCCTCCTCCAAATCACCATGAAGGAAAGTTGTCTTCACATCAATTTTCTCATCTTTAAAGTTTAAGTTGTTGCAAGTGATAGAAATAATCAAATGGATGTCAACTTAGCTATATGAGACAAAATCTCCCCATAATCTACGAACCCTCCACCTCAGAATATCCCTTCATGACCAACCTTTAATTATGCTTCTCAACACTACCATTAAAACCCATTTTCTTCTTGAAAACCCATTTGTAACCAACAGGTTTCCCTCCTTTAGGAAAAGGTACTAGATCCCATGTAGCATTATTTTTCAATCCCACCCTCTTCATTCATGGCTTCCATCTAGGAATCTGAGTCATGCATACCCATAGCCTCTCTAACACTCTAAGTCTCATCAGTGTTAGTAATCAAAGAAAATATGCAAATGGAATCCAACATAAAATACCCAAATCTATTTGGTTGCCACCTTTCTCTTGGAGACCTCCTCAATGGTTGAGATTGAGGTTTTGGCTCTTGTTTGGAGCTATCAGAGCTACTAGATCTCTCCTCATCATCAAGTCCACCATGAGTACATAGTTCATCATTTTTTAGGAGTGGGTAGAATGGAATTTGAACTACCTCCTCTTCCTTCTCTATCTGTAGATCAACCATGGAAGATTTCAGCTCATGAAGGATCACACTTCTACTATAGAGCACCCTCTCTACAGCTCGATCCAAAAGCTTGTACCCTTTCACACTGATACAATAGTAAATGAAGATACAATTTAGTGCTTTGTTATCCAACCTAGATATTTTCACATAAGGCACATAAGCATATGCCTCACAACCAAAGACTCTGAGATGTCTCATCAATGGATTATTTATAGACCTTGCCTCAATGGGTGTCTTTTTAACAAGAGTTGAAGTAGGAGACTTATTAATCAAGTGACATGTAGTGGCTACAACTTAAGCCTAGATTTTTTTTCAAGGCCAACACCACTCAACATACTCCTATCCCTCTCCATCAACTTTCTATTAATTCTCTCCACAACTCCATTTTTGTTGGGGTGTATGGAGTTGTCTTGTGTCTCTCTATCCCATGGCCCTTATAGAACCGATTGAATTCTATGAAATAAAAGTCAACATCTTTGTCCATCCTCAAGCACTTAATTTTTCTACTAGTTTGGTTTTCAACCAAGGACTTGAACTCCTTAAATTGACTGAAAGCTTTAGATTTAATTTTGAGGACATAGAAAAATATACTTCTACAATAGTCATCTATGAATGAGACAAAATAAACATATCTAGACAATGAAGGAACATTGACAAGACCAAACACAATAGAATGCACATAATGCAAAAATCGAAAAAGATTTATGAGAACTATAATAAAATGAAACATGATGTTATTTTGAATACATACAAGTGTGTCTCCAAAAAGTGTATCCTTAGACACTTTTCACTCATTTGGACCCTTGCCTATGGATTTTGGACCTTTTTAGCCTCATTTTACCCCTTTCTAAACCTTGTGCCAAAGTGTTGTAAGGTGTTGTAATACATCTTCACACTTTTCTAGGCTTTTCATCACTAAATCAACCTTTTCTTATGCTATAATGACCCCTTAATGCACTTATAGCTCCTATCTTAGTGTGTTTCAAAAGATAATCCTGACAAACGTCAATAATCACACTTTAATCCCTGACAACCAATGAAAAATTCCCAAGTGGACTAGGTCACCATCTTGGGCGACCTAGTTCCATGTGACATAAAGTTCAAATTTAACTTAAAATTCTTTCAAGATTTTGTCTCCTAAAACCCTAAGGTCGGCCTGTATGGTGTTATTTCGAGAAAATTAGGGAATAACTTGTATAAATAAGGGATTTTATCATATTTTTCACCTAATTCCATTCATTCTTAACCCTAATTCCTCTTTTGAATCACTCTTCTCTCCTCCTTCTCAAGCATGCTAGGTTTGAGCATTCCATGTCAACAAGACATCTTTTTTGAAGCACTCAAGGGCTGATTGTTGCAACAACACAAGATCATTCATCATGTAAAGGTATTGAATCTATCATTCCATATTTTATGCTCTATTTTCTTGTATCTTAATTTGATTTCATTATTTACAAAGGGGTTTGATCAAGGCAAACCCCTATACTCTAACAATCAACATTTCTCCTTCCTTCTTTGTGTGTTCACAAATTTAGGTATCTTGGTAGCTTGGAAATTATTCAAGAGTGGATTGAAGACTTGTGGGAGACACATTTTTTTTTAGGTTAATAATCTACAGAAAAAGACACCTACAGACCGAAAATCAAGGTTTCAGATCCAAACACTTCGAGAAGTAGAAAGTGCAGACTAAGACCTGCAGATTTCACTTTCAGACTTCTTGAAAGGATGAAAGGGACTAGGTCACCATTAGTGGTGACCTATTCCCACCTTACATTCATTTTTTTGTTTTCTATATATCTAAGTACCCTTTTGGCAGAAACAAGTTCCAACAAATTTTCACAAAAAAAGGACTAGGTCACCCAGAATGGCGTAAGTGTCCTTCTCGACTTCTGCATCAATTTTTCTAGGATTCCAGATCTTCATGCCATCCCTCTTTAGCCTCTACCAGTTCACATGTTCCGTTCCCTTCATTTCTGTTACAGTTTGTTTACATTTCTTAGGTCATTTGCATATCATAGTGTGTTTTCCAACACCTTACATTTCTTAGGTTTTACATTACTAGTTAGTGTCTATTTTCGATTTCTAGCATTTAGGGCATTGCACACACATAAATTTAAGATCCTAACCCCTTTGAATGAACCTTAAAATGAAAAGGTGGGAAAGCGAGCTCATTTCCTAACCTTAGCTTCTAGGTGAAAAAATCTAGGAGCTCATTGGGGAATCCTCCTCTCCCTGGGTATGTCCAGGATCATCATGGAAAAAATAGGCCCTTAAGTGGCAAAAAGTTTAGGAAAATCAGAGTTAGGCAACTTGACATAAAATTTTGAATAAGTTATCTATATTATTTCAAAAATATGTAAGAATAGAATTTGTAGAAAATTGAATGTAGTTTCTAAATTACTAGGTTTATTTACAAAAACATAAAATATATTTGATGAAAATATAAAATTTCAATATAGTAATACTTAAATTTCAGGGAAAAAATAAGAAGTAGGTGTCTGTCTGGCCACCCTAACCAAATTAAAATGATAATATTTTTTAATAAGATTTTAGATATAAGTAGAGGACTCATGTCCCGATGTGATGGATAATTTTTTGTAATTTGTTTCCAAGTAAATAATTAATTATAAATTTTTTATGACAAATTTTAAAAAAATATAAAGACTCGTATGTCTGACCACCTTAACTTGGTCAAAAATTCATGAAATTGATTTTTTAATTTTTTAATATTATAGTATGTGAAGCATAGAATGTGACACATGTTTTGGATTCAAGAAATATGATACCGTTTGAAAGCTATAGATGATTTTCAATCAGCCTAAAAATCAGGACTTTAGTCGGAATTCAATAGAAAATGAATAATAATTATTTATTAAATTCAAAGTAAAGCATAGTTTATATTGGTGGAAATCTCAGAATCTCCTTTAAAAACCCTTTTCGTTTCATCTTGGGTAAAAAAAAAGTCGTCAGCCACATACCCATCATATTGCCACTTTTTGGCCCATCATGATCCTGCACATACCCCCCTTCTTCATTTTTGGTGGTTCATTTTGGTGAACCTAACTTTCGAATACCCTTCCTTTCTGGTCTAGAGTCTTTCATCATCCTAGGTTTGCATTGTATTCTAGGGTTTAAATTTTGCATTAGCAAAAGTGCATATAGGTTGCATTTTTGCATCTTAGAACATTACACATCTCTAAAAAATTTCATTTTCTTGTTTGGTCTGCATAACCCAATATAGAAACCACCTAAATCCATCAAAATATTTTGTAAAATCTCAAAAAAATCACTAGGAGAACTAAGTCACCACCCTGGGCGACCTAGTCCCTTTATGCCTTTGAAACCATCCTTTGCAGAGCTGAAAAACCCTATTTTTATGCTTCTATTTTGTGCCATTACCTATCAATATCACTGGGTTGTGTTTTTGTAGCATGCATTTCATTAAAACTAACTTAAATTATCTCATTTCATGCATTGTACATTTTCAATTTTGCAATTACAACATTTTTATTTTTAGAACATTGCATAATATAATCAATAACTTACATTGTTTGAAATCTAAAAATTGCATTGCATTCTATGCCTTTACATTTCATTTTAAGTTTACATAGATTTTGTTACATTTTAAATAGAATTCATGGTATTTGTATATAACATTAGGTTATTTTCATTTTTTGCATTAATTCCTAGATTTTTTCAATCAGATTCTTTAAAAAATGAAAACACAACATTAACATCACATGCACCCACTCACTAACTTAGAGATAGAAAGTTCTTTAGTAGTGATGAACTAGACATGTTAAATGAAGCCCTTGATGACTTCATCTCTTCTAGATCATACACTAAAGCTTTGGTCGATAAGGATACAAACATTGATGATCATGATAATCATAATTGTTCTTCTCATGATATCTCTCCCATTGGTGATGAAGGTATCTTAGTGAAAGAAGAAACAACCATTGAAGATCATGATGGTATTTCTTGTCTTCCTCTTCCTCCTTCCCCTTTTACAAACATTAAACAACAAGAAAATGACAACATAATTCCCTTACCTAGTCTCTATAACCATGACCCTCAAAATTATTCTTCTCATATCCCTCCTTGATGCAACAGGGATAGGTTGGTGCTAGAAGATAAACCCATTACAAGTCATGAGACTCTTGACCCTACCTTCCCTAATGCTGCTTCCCTTTGGGATAACCTATTTGAAAACCATAGTGGTCCTTCTCTTGATGCCTCCCCCCTTGTGATGAAGCATGTGATGAACCACTTCCTAGCTCTCCTACTAGGGTAGGTTGTATGGAACAAGACAATGAGACATTTGATAAAAAAATAGAACCCTCTCCTCCCACCATTGCTAATCCCATCATTGATCATTCCCCTACTAGTGATGAATTAATTTTAGCAGATCCAATCCTTGCATGTCAAGAACATGAGGCTTGTAGTTCTCCTAAAATATCTCTTCCTAGGGAGGATATCATGATGCAGGAAAAGGATAACATTGAATCTCCTTCCCAAGGGGATGTTAATATTATTCAACCTCAACTCATCCTTTACCCACCTTCAACTAAACCTAAACCTAAACTTATCCTCTACCCAACCAAGAACAATGTGTTGCAATAGTTGAGTCATCATACCGTTGCTCATACACATTACAATATAAACAACCCATGTGCACAACAACCAACCCCCACATCCTTACCTTCCTCCCATCCCATATTACCTACTGCCCCTCGCCTAAATTCACTCATTATGGAGTATGACCTTGTTGACCAACTAAGGGATACTCTACCTAGAATATCTTTATGGGACCTTATTCAAGTCTCCCCTCACTATCACAACATGATGTAGGAAGCCTTACAAAAAATTCATATCCTTTCTAATGCAAAAACAAATGACATAGCAGCTATGATTCAAGGCTTAAATGCTAATATTGTTTTCCACCAAAGTGAGCTCCCTCCTTTTGAAGTGCAAAAACAAGCCGACGCCTTCCTGGTAATATCTCAATACAAATGCATAAGGATCAAGCAAACCCTTGTTGATAATGGCTCTACTATCAATGTTTGTAGTGCCAATATCTTGGATAGGCTCCATATCGATAAATAAACCATTCAACCTACCTCTTTATCTCTCAACATATTTGACAGTAAAGGACAAAATCTGCTTGTTGTGATCACATTGCCTCTTACAGTTGGAATGACCACATTAGACACATTGATCCATGTTATTCCAAATTATGTTTCATATATTTTCATTTTAGGAAGGCCATGGATTCATGAAATGAATGGAGTACCTTCCAATCTTCATCATAAGATGAAGTACATCTACAACAATGAAGTGTACACACTTGAAACTGATCCTAAACCTTATAGTGTCTTACACCTTGAGAAGAATGAATCCAAACCCTTCCACACCTTAACACCAACTACCCAAGTGGAACCCGTACAAAAAACATCCTTAGATGATGATTGGGGTTCCTTAGACTTCACACCTCCTTTACTAGGAGAATCCAAGATCACCAACAAAGACTCTACAAGGAGAAACACAGTCTTGTCAACAAAAGACTCGCCTCACCTTTGCAAGCATCCACCTCAACCACTTTAGACAAAGAATCCAACAAGGAACCCTCACCTGATCTGAACAAGATAAAAAATATCTATGAAAAATTTTATGAGCTCATGAAACAACTTGGCTATAGTGGAAAAGGATGTGGTGCTAATGAACACGATATTCGCAACCCTATCAAGCCTCAGATGCAAACAACAAAATCATGGTATTGGATTTTTTCCTTTTATTTAAATAATCCAGGCTTCCTCCAATATCAACACCATCCCAAATCACCCTTCTACCCCAACCTTAGAAAGTGATCCTTTGAAACCAACAAAGGACTCTCTTCTTAAAGCCAATGCCATCTCGCAACCTACTACTAATTTAGATTTTACACACTCCTCTGATGTATGAGCTCCTCGATTTGCTTGCACCTTGCTGAGAGACCTAGCTAGTCTCTTCTAGGAACCTAGTCTCCTCTAGGTCCTGATTGGCAACTATGTCCAATCTTAGCTCTATTCTAAGAGTTCTCCCTTTGTGCTTCACCTTGGAGGTCAGACAACATTTCACAAGTTCAAATTCCTGCTCACTTTCCTTCTTCACTTAGAGAATTCTAAGTGCCATCTTCACTTCAAACTCATTCTTCATTGCTCTTCCTTGCAGGGGTGTCTATGCTTGTCAGGACCTTCATAACAATGCCAATTGGAACCATTTCAGTAGGTTGTTGAGCCTTATTCTGGTCGGTTTCAAGATTGCATCAATGGAGGACCTCAATTTAGGCCTAATTCTAGTATTCTTTACCAGTCCTCTTTTGCTATTGTTTGCAAAATTCTTCCAAAGACATTGCTAACCTAAAGACATATTCCAATACCCTTTTAAGAGTTTTAAATTTCCCAATGATTCTTTTGGCTTGACAATGTCCATACAGGGGATTCCTATAACCTAGGGTATGGAGGGTTTGTAGGCCTAATTCCTAGGAATTCACTATTTTCTACTCAAACATTACTCTAATGACTTCATGAGATCTCTAACCTCCTTTCATAGCAAGACCTATCCCCAACCCATCTAGAACCGTACTGAAATCGTACTGTATGGTATTTCCTTGCAAGTAACCTTAATGCTTCTCCTCTAGCTCTCTAACCGAGCTCCACCTCCTTGTCTAGAGATCAATAGCTAAGGGAAGCTTCTCCACTCACTGTCATACTTCATAACACTAAATACTATACACACTACTGACTCCCCTACCATTACACGCTTCCTTAGGTGTTTCCCAAGATTAGAGATCATGGGGGAGCCATGAGAGTACCGATTGGTCAGGACAGGACCAACAGGGGCTCTACCACAAAATTGACTCAACTAACACTAAATCTAATCTAAAATAGCTTGATTAACAAATGGAAAATACTTACAACTATTCTATCAACACAAAAATGACATGAAATCAATGCATTTGATCCCTCAAATGGCACACTCACTCAAGATTGCTCAGTATAGCACAAAAACACAAAACTTTCAGTATTTCCTTTCTCATTCATAAAAGCTTCATTTCAAAAATTGCCAACACTTCAAAGACACGAGCCTTGGGTCATAATAGATGCCCACTCCATGATTCTAGGCAATTTGGTCGAATTCCTCCACTTCCTATTCCCAAGGGAATCCAAGGGTAATCGGATTGCATGCAACCACCAATGCAAACTGCCTTCTCAATTCGGCATCTTCCTTCATACCTTTAGCCTATTTCTTAGGACCACCATTCCCTCAAGAATTCAAGGAACCAACTCATTAACTAACCTTAAGGAATCATTACAACCTCATTAAGCATTTGAACAACTTAAAGACTCTACTCCCCTAGACAATAAACATTAAGAAATCTAACTTACTAACAAAGGCAAAATAGTGTGACCTTAGTCCTAAGGACTAAGGTCACCTAGCCCAAACAAAAGCACGACCATCTAAAGTCAAAAACAAATATGCTCAAACATTCTAACTTGGCTAAGGTTAGATACAAGCCAAAATTACAAAACATAGAGGTTAGCCTAGGTGCTCCTGCACCATCCTCCAAGGTAGTATACAAAATATCACAATATCTAGCACCTTGTGTAAGTATGACATCCAATACTAAGCAAGACCCCTCTTTTATACACACCAAAGGAACACCTTCTACCCTCGATCAAGAGGGTATCTTGTTGAGACTCCTCCATGATCACTTGATCTCCCTTCCTCCTAGAACTCAAAAGAAATGTTCCAACAAATATTCCTTTTGTGCCTACCATTGAGTTTATGGTCATCACACTAACGAGTGTAAGGACTTGAGTAGTAAAATCCAACATGTTAAGGAGTTTGGCACTCTCCCTTTTGTGGGGGAACCTCATTCCTCTAATTGATATTGTTTTTACTCTACCTTACATTTCCTTAATCCTTTTGGCTCATCCTTGTCTTGCACTAAGTGGGGGCAAGGGGTTTGGTAGCCTCTTCCCTCGTATGTCACTTGTCATTGTTTATTTTTACTACTCGTTAACCTTTCGTGAACATATAAGAGAAATATTGGGATGTGGATGACCCATCTTAAGTTGACTCACATGTGACATACTCCCTCCTTTTTCATGATGCAACTTCTCAGAAACATATGACTCAGCATAGGGATTTATGAACAAGCTCTTATGACCTCTTCTTCTGCTACTTTAAAGCAATTACTCATAGTAATGGTGTTAGCAACTTCTTTAAAGTGGTCTGGGCATACATCAACACTCACATATTCATTGTGTTATTTTCCTTTTCTTGCGATTCCCTCTCTTGGAAACATTGGGTACAATGTTGCTGAGGATGAGACATTTGCATTTTTCCTCTCTTGCATACACGATGAGTCTTTCCTCTCTTGGATACAAGATGAGTCCATTTACACTTTTCCTCTCCTTGAAACATTACACATAATGTTCCTTAAGATGAGACATTGCACGAACAAAGAAAAATCCCTCTGAACAAAAACATTTCAAATATCACTTTCTTTTGTGGCACCTTATCAAAGTTATCACAAGATATAATTTTGGTATGGTTTGAGCGGGAAGCCCAAGTGACATGAATTTACCCATAGCCACCTTTGGGTGTGTGAGTACATACCATCCATGTGTATGTTTCTCACCTTTTGGCCCTTCTCACCTGACGAACAACCAAAAGTTTCATCACCCCAGAGTGAGTACACTTTTTTTGGGACAAACAAGCTAGATCTGATCCACAACTAGCTGAAAAAATGGTTGAAGCTTGATCCAACCTTTTTCCTTTCTCGCCTCTCTTCACTTTAATCCTTGTCATTGCATGATCATGTATCTCTTTTTTTTGCAATGCATCACCCTTGAATGTGCTTCTTGCACTGATGTCATCTTGACTTAGAATCTTGAATCCTAGGGTCTTGACTACCCTATTCATCTTTGTCATTCTTCGCCATCTCCATTGGGCTACTTTAGTGCAAGTTTGAAGCAAGTTCATCCTCTCACTAAAGTGAGGGCTAAATGTGTCACCAGAAACTTTAGCCTCAGACACTTTTCACTCATTTGGACCCTTGCCTATGGATTTCAGACCTTTTTAGCCTCTTTTTACCCCTTTCTAAGCCTTGTGCCAAAGTGTTGTAAGGATTTGTAATACATTTTCACACTTTCCTAGGATTTTCATCACTCAATCAACCCTTTCTTATGCTATAATGACCCCTTAATGCACTTATAGTTCCTATCTTAGTGTGTTTTAGAAGACAATCTTGACAAACATCAATAATCACACTTTAATCCCTGAAAACCAATAAAAAATTCCTAGGTGGACTAGGTCACCACCTTGGGTGACCTAGTCCCATGTGGGATAAAATTCAAATTTAACTTAAAATTCTTTTAGGATTTTGTCTCCTAAAACCCTAAGGTCAGCTTGTATGGTGTTATTTCAAAAAAATTAGGGCATAAATTTTATAAATAAGGTCTTTTCTCATCCTTTTCACCTAATTCCATTCATTCTAAATCCTAATTCCTCTTCTCAATCACTCTTCTCTCCTCCTTCTCAAGCAAGCTAGGGTTTGAGCATTCCAAGTCAACAAGACATTATTTTAGAATCACTCAAGGGTTGATTGTTGAAACAACACAAGATAATTCATCATGGCAAGGTATTGAATATATCATTCCATATTTCAAGCTCTATTTTCTTGTCTCTTCATTTGATTTGATTATCTACAAAGGGGTTTGACCAAGGCAAACCCCTATACTCTAACAATCAACATTTATCCTTCCTTCTTTGTGTGTTTGTAGATTTAGGTATCTTGGAAGCTTGGAAATAAGTGAAGAGTGGATTGAAGGCTTATGGTAGAAACCTCCTTGTTTTTAGGTTAAGAATCTACACAAAAAGACACCTATAAACTGAAAATCAAGGTTTCAGATCTAAACACTTGGAGAAGCAAAAAGTGTAGACCGAGACCTCCAGATTCCAATTTTAGACTTCCTGAAAGGTTAAAAGGGACTAGGTTTCCATTAGTGGTGATCTAGTCCCACCATACATGCATTTTTTGGTTTTTTGTAGATTTGAGTACCCTTTTGGAAGAAACGGGTTCCGATAGATTTTCACACAAAAAAGGACTAGGTCACCCAAAATGGCGTAAGTGTCCTTCTTGGATTTTGCATCAATTTTTCTAGGATTCTAGATCTTCATGCCGTCCCTCTTTAGCCTCCATGTGCACATATTCATTTCCCTTCATTTTTGTTACAGTTTGTTTACATTTCTTAAGTAATTTGCATATCATAGTTTGTTTTCCAACTCCTTACATTTCTTAGGCTTTACATTACTAGTTAGTTTCTATTTTCCATTTCCAAAGTTTAGAGCATTCCACACACATCACTTTAAGCCCCTAACCCCTTTGAATGAACCATAAAATGAAAAGGTATGAAAGAGAGCCCATTTCCCAACCTTAGCTTCTAGATGAAAAACCCTAAGAGCTCATTGGGGAATCCTCCTTTCCCTTCTTCATTTTTGGTGGTTCAAAAATGTTCACAAAAATTTAATTTGAGATTACAATAATTAAGGCCTTCAACAAGACTTATTTTTCAAGGCTCTAAGATCCTTCTCACCAATATGGTCAAACCTTTGGTGCAACAACATTGGTTTTTCCACTAGGAGCTTCATCTTCAAAGCATTGGCACCCTTAGGTACCTAGAAAGCATGAACATTAGATGTAGAAACCACAATCTTCTTCTCTACTTGATTTGATGATGAGTAAGAATAATCCAAAGCGCTTTTCTATGAATTCATAGAATCAATATTGCATTGAACCGTGCATGCATCCAAATGATACAAAGTGCCAATACAAACACCCTTAGTAAGAACCATAACACCTCTAGTCATCTCACAATTGCTACTTAAAAAAATAACTTTCTCTCTTGCATAACCCAAATTACTTACTAAGATTAGGTTTCATTCCAAACAAGGGATGTGTTGACCACCATTGATTCCCCCACTCTACCATCAAGGAATCAAATATTGAATCTTCCATGGTGGACAATCTTTAGGTGAGAGTCATCACCTAGATACACCTTTCTGCCATCATAATCTTTATACTTTGAGAAACAAACTTTGTGAGAGGTCATGTGGAAAGAAGCACGTGAGTCAATCAACCACACAACTTCTGATTCATGCATATCCACAGCTGAAAAAATGCATTTTTATCTTCATACAAGGATTCAAAATTAGATTTATCACTTTTCTTCATTTTCTCCTCTTTGTAGTCTTTTTGAAAAATATCTGGATAGATCCCATAGTTCCAACATTTAGCCTTGGAATTATTACCAAGAGACTTAGAGCTCCTTGGATACTTGGACTTAGACTTCTTATCCTTTTTATTACCTCTCTCCTTCGATCTACCATGAATAGATAGGCCTCCTTAGCCATCTCAAAAGACTTCCTCCACATCTCCTCAGAAAATAATGAATAAACCACATGTATTCCATATTGATGGTGATCGTTGTGCTTCCAATAGTTGTAACCAGGTGATTCTATGAGTTCAACAAAGAACATAATAGAATCCTGCAATGGTCCTCATCTTCAATTTTCATAATAACAGAACCTAGTTGAGCCACTAGCATATTGGATGTATTCAAGTGATCAACAATTGATCCTCCTTCCTTCATCATCACAAAATACAGTTTATTTCTCACAATAAATTAATTACCAAGGATTTATCTTAGTAAATATCACCAAGCTTCTTCCAAAGACTGGTTGTAGTCTTCTCCTCATGGACATTCAGGAGCATAGAATCAACCAAATAGAGTCTTATCAAACCCTTGGCTTTTTGATGCATTAAGTTCCAATCCTCTTGCGAGGTTATTATTGGTTTTGTACTAGATATTGTAGACCATAGATCTTTGTCTATGAGAATATCCTCCATTTCGAGTTTCCAAAAATCAAAATTGTTGCCATTAAATTTTTCCATCTTTATTCTTCCAATTAGGCTTACCATCTTAAAACTGCAATAAGATTACAAAGTTCTCTTTGCATGAACTCATACTAAATCTAGATAAGAACAAAAGACCTTTCTAACCCACCAAGGAAACAAAGGTGATCAAGCTCTAATACCAATTGAAGGGAAAGTTGAGTGTGGAAATGCTTCCCTAATGCAAATAAATTAGGGAAGAGGTTGTAAAACGTTGTTTCAAACCTTTAAATTTTATAGTTAACTTAAAGATGCACATGCAATTAATTATTTCAGATTCAAACACATAAACCAAAACACATGAATTTTACATGGGAAAACCCTTTAGGGAAAAAACCCACACCAAAGCATAGATCAATTATATTTCTAGTAAAAAGAAATCATAATGCAATGTTTAGAGTCTATACTCTTGTAGGTGTTGATTCACTATGATACAAATTTTAGAGTGAATCCAACAACATAACACTATCTCAAAAATTTACAATCCAACTCTCTAACAAATTCACTAAGGAATCAATAAATACTTCTCATACATGGTTGATTTTTACCATGTGTCATTTTCCCCGTCTCTGCGTGCATGCAAAGTAAAAATCAACAACATGCATGAGTCCCAAGTGACCCAATTAGCAACTTGTCCAACATGCAACATGTAAGCACATTCAAGGCTTGCAGCTCCAAAAATCAAGCAACATCACATGCTAGGCATCCCCTAGAGAAAATCAGATTTACTGCCAAAATATAACTCACCCACAATTCCTAGTCACTATGAGTGATAGCTCAATCTCCGTTAAGCAAGTTTCCCCTTTATGGTTCAGTGAAAAATTCAACAACATGCCACATGACATAAGAGCACTCCTCCTTGAGATCTTTACAATTTAAAATTCTCAAATGAGGCCCAAGATGACAAGTGTCAACTTTCATTGTCTTTTGTTTTCTGAAGAGATAAACACTCACACACATGGACCCCACCAATTTACTTATTTCCAAAATACAATTCCACATGTCAACATGGCACCCATTTTTGATGTAGAAAGAATTTCCTTTTCCCAATTGAGTGCCCATGTGACATGTGTCAAAATTTTCTATCCACAACTTGCATGTAGGATGCCAACTCCTCATTGGGTCCCACAAAGTGACTTAGCAATTTGGAAACAAATATAATTGGGTTTAATAAATTCAATCAACAAATTAGGGAGAAATAATTAATAAATTAATCATGGGACTGAGGTTGATGTTAGAATCCAAGATCACCTGCATGCAAATGGATACCTATCACATGCAAAAGACATGCAAAACCAACAAGATGTTCTGTAAACCTCAAAGTGTGAAATGCATTATGAGAATCTCCAATATTACAAAGAGATCAATCCTTATGAAGGAGATCAAGAAACCCTAAAAGGGAAACCCTAAATGAAACCCTAGTGTGCACACTTAATAATTAATCAATTATTAATGTGCCTAAGTTTAGCTTAAGCAACTAGAGGAATAAGTGACTTAATTAATTAACCAGTATGATATAATTAATTAAGCATAATAAATTATTACTCTAACACCCCCCTTAAGATGAACTTAGGAAGAAGCTAAAACACTAGAATAAGATGCATGCAAGCAAAGATGGGTCCCAGCAACTAGGCCTGATCAGGTACCCATTTACAAATGCAAGAAAGAGGTAGAGGAGGAAAACCTAGTGGGACAAAACCCCCCTACAATGATATGACATGCTGCAAAGAAGCACTGGAAGAACACTGTAGAGTAACACTGGAACCGCAATCTGGCAAGCAAGGAAAGATACTTCTGTCTACACGAAACCATATCAGAATCATAATGATGCAACAACAAACCCGATGCCACGGAACACTCGAAAACTCCAAACGGGAACAACGCTGGAATCTATGAAGCAACAGTCAATTATTGAATGATGTATCACTAAAAACTAAGTGCAAAGATGCAAGTTGCACTCTCCCAACTGTCAAAATATCCAGGTAATCTCCAAAACACCCATCGGGTCAAATATGGAATAATGAAAAACCTAGGATAGATACAGAAGAAAGTGCATGGACAACAACATAAAGCTCCTCAATACCTTTCCAACGCCGCAAAGATAGCGAAAATCGGAGATCGTGGCAAAGAGTTATGAGCTCGGAAGCATAAAAAGTACATCTAACTTCAAACAGCAATAAATGCAGTAAAACAGGAAAATACTATAAAATAAAGTACACCACAGCATGGTGCTCGAAACCAGCTTTTCGACGATATCTCGTTTGCCCGATTTCGATACCGTATGCCCAAGTTATACAAAAAAGAAAAAAACTGCTTCTTTAGAGAAAAATAGGGTTAGGAGGGGACAAACAACACCGTACGGACGCTGACATCATGCTGATGTCAGTGGTTCACGGGCATAAATTTGATGGCCTGCAGGCCGTTGCCGCAAAAAATCACTCCCCGCAAAAAAAATTTTAGGCCGTTGGTCACCATATGATCGCAGGCTAAGCCGAGGGGGCTGGAGTTGGCCGGGGGGCTAGGCGTGAGCACCTGGTCATCCGTATGACCTCGGCTGAGCAGGGGAGGGCCTGCGGGGGTTGAAGGAGCCGGCGGCTGATTGGCGGAGGATGCCAGCGGCGGTGGCGGGTCGGTGGCCGCTGGGCGGTGGGAGCCGTTTGCACTGGAGGCGCCAGCACAGAACCCGAGATCGGCCTTTTCAAAAAAAAAATTTCTATTTTTGTGCCTCGGAATGCATGCTGGGGAGGCCGTACGGCTTCCCTGGCAAAAACATTTTGCCCCAGAAACCAATTGCTCAAAAATGGATGATTTGACAGGCGTTTCTAAGGTTTTGGATCGTTGCGAACGCGATGGCAACGTCCGTTTGAGCCCATAGTGTCCCGAAAATGCTGCTACCCCCAGATCTTGCAAAAAAAGATGCCTGTGGAAACCGTTGCACTTGAAACTCACTAAGAAGCCATATCTTCAGATCAGTAACAGGCAGCGACATGTCTAGAGCTCTGATACCATGTTAGAATCCAAGATCACCTGCATGCAAATGGATACCTGTCACATGCAAAAGACATGCAAAACCAACAAGATGTTCTATAAACCTCAAAGTGTAAAATGCATTATGAGAATCTCCAATATTACAAAGAGATCAATCCTTATGAAGGAGATCAAGAAACCCTAAAAGGGAAACCCTAAATGAAACCCTAGTGTGCATACTTAATAATTAATCAATTATTAATGTGCCTAAGTTTAGCTTAAGCAACTAGAGGAATAAGTGACTTAATTAATTAACTAGTATGATATAATTAATTAAGCATAATAAATTATTACTCTAACAGTTGAGACACCTTAATTCTAAAAAAAAATCAAAATTTAAATTCAATTTGAAATTTAGAAAAAAAATCCAATTCTAACTTTGATTCAAAAATTAATTCTAAATTTATATTCAATAAATGTTTTTGGATGAAATTGTATGATTACATAAATATTTTAATGATAATAGAATAATTGGTGAAGGGATAAACTTGTATACTTGCAATTTAATCTACCTGTATTCAACAGGGCTTGATCCTCTTCCCCTTTTTAATTAACAATCCTTTGTTCCTCTATTTGTAATCCAAAAGAATTCTATTTTTATTTTTTTTTATTTTTATTTTTTTATTTATTTATTTTTAAATGTTGTTTTTTTTAATGAAAGACTAGAATAAATGTAAATTGTTACAATACTTTTTATTTCAATACACATAAAGGTAGATAGATAAATATAAAATTTTAAAAGAAAGATAGATTTAAACTAGTAAAATAGAAGAGTTTTTTTTTAAATATACACCAAAATAAAAAATATGTCTAAAATAAGGATAAATACTATAATTAATATAGCTTATTAAGAATTTTTTTTTTAGTATCCACTTTAAAATTACCAATCAACAAAGAAAACAATTTTTTTATTTTTAAATCAATTGTTTTTAAATTTTTGTTTCTTTTGTTTATACTTATTTCATTTTATTTTAAAATAAGTAAAGTAATTTTAAATTTTTTTATTATTTTATTATATATTTTTTTTTCTTTTTTAAGGTAAGTTGTCACCTTGTGGGGGTAACTCCCATTATAGTATATATAGTAAAGGTATTATTCTCTGTTATTTTTCATTTTCCTCATTTTCCTCCTCTCTATTCCACCAGTGGGTTTTGACTTGCATTCCTCTATTCATTTTAATGCTTGCCTATTGCATCCACTCTTGTATTTGATTATCGCTTACACCTGAAATCTTATTCTTCAACCTCATGTGAGCTCTTTGTCAGATGTGATGTCCTTTTTACCCTGCCAGTTATTACTTTCACGTATGCTAGATCTTTAGGTTATTAGATCCGACTTGGAAAAGAGCATGAAGACAAATTAGGCCTATTGTTTCTCGATCCCATAAATTGTTTAGTCTTGTGGATGTCATTAAAATATTTTATTGATTCATTCATTCAATCCTCCATCTTGAGTAGTGGCCGCTAAAAGGAGACATGTGGGTGGCTTAATTGGGTTGGCTTGGGGACCATCATCCGAGATGGATGCCATGATTTGATAGAATTAGCTAGCGCTAGCCAATTCCCGCCATCATAATTTTTCCTTCCTTTGTGTGAAAATGTCTCAAGTCAAGTTCGATGAGACCATGGGAAAAATTTACCTTGAGTCTGAGAAAGAAAACAAGAGATGGGTATTCATGTGTATCTACTGTTCACAAAGAGTCAGGTTGTTCTCCAAGGGTGTGACCATTTAACACTAACATTGGTACAATTGGATTTGGAGATTGTAGTCCAACGATTCAGGCATCTCAACTATTATCGTGGCATTTCTACTGGCCCCTCATTTATTAAGAAAGCCTTTTTTTAGTATCCAATTTAAATTTATCAATCAACAAAGAATTTTTATTTATTTTTTTAAATCAATTGTTGTTTAAATTTTTCTTCTTTTGTTTTTACTTATTTCATTTTATTTTAAAATAAATAAATAAATTTTAAATTTTATTATTCTTATTAACTAATAAATATTTTCCATAATTATTTTAAAAATTAATCATAAGATTTTTATATTTTTAAAGAAAAGGGTTGTGACATAGTTAACATTGATATTATTTTTCCTACCTACCATGTCATTTGAGATATAGTGTCATAGAGGATTAAAATTATGCTATTGGAGACTGATAGTTGTTTTCTATGGGAGATGGCTAGCTTTAGGATTGATACATGAGGAAATGGTCATGCATGAGATACGATAATGACCAATTCTTACATCTATGTTCTCACAATATCCCTTGTTGAATACAAACTCCAAGGACTCTAACAATTAGATACACCAAATAGTTTGAGAAGACAATAGAGAAAGAGTCCTATTGGATCTTTGATTTAGAGATGCCACATAATTTTGTTGACGACTCATTCTATTAGGCACATAATTTTTTGTTATCTTCCCCCTTGTAAAATGGTATTTTAAAATTGATTTACTTCACTTATGATTCTCTTTTGGTGGATACTATGTACTTAGTGTACATGTTTTTTTCATTTATTTGACGTAAATTTGATTTTTATAATTAATATTGATCTATATATAGCTTATGCTTGATATCTATACTTTTCTATCTCTTGTGTATATGGTTACCCTAGAATATAAGTTATTAGTTTATGTATGTATACTGCAATGGATTTCATGTTATACTTCATATTCTAGATCATTTTAAACTATTTTTATGCATGCATACAACATGAAATATGTATAGATATATGCAGATAGTTCGATTGATATGACATAACCTATTCATATGTTTATTTTTTTAGATGTTATTTAAGTTATGGTATTTATTTTGTTTCTCTTTATGAAATTTTATAGTTAGGGTATTGCAAGTTTAACTTATCATAGGATAACATAATAAACTTTAAAGACAAATTTTAGGGAGTCAAGTGGGAATAAGAATGTGATGAAACAATTTTTAGATATATTTTATGCAAAAGTATAAAGACTAATTCCTCTATATATTAATGATATCTATTATTTTTGATGTGAATAAGCAACAAAATTTATTTGTACTTTCTAGACTTAGACCAAAGGACATGGTGAATAGGTCACAACTAGGGTAAATGGTTAGCTCCTTAACAAGGATGGCCCTAGAAAGCAAGTCAAAATCCTAGTTTTACATAGTGTGGGTGTGTGTTTTATTTATTTTGACACCTTATTCTTTGAATTCCACCCCTATAGGTTCAATCCCTTTTGGGCTCCACTAGCAAGTACAAACATTAGGAGAAAATTTTCTATTTTTAATTATATTCCCATAATCTAACCCCACACAACCAAAAAGATGCAGGGACTCACCACTAAAGACTATACTAGCTCATGTGTGGATATGATTTATTATTATTTTTATGTAGAATTGGATTTTATCCTCCTTGACCTAACTCGACACTAATAGTAATAAGTGAGGGTTCAACACTAAAGGCTAAGAAAAGTAAGGAACAAAGTGCAACCAAAATAATAACCAACTCCTAAGACTTTCCCCATGCCTAGGAGACATGGGAAGAACTTTGTATTAACTTCCATTAGGTATTGTAGGTTTGAAAAATTACTTTGTTTAGACTAGACTAGATGACAACTAAGATTAGGATTATTTTAAAGCGACAACTTCTACTTAATATGAAATTATAGGAAATGCAAGGGAATAATGTTGATAATGATTTTGGGAATCGATTGGTTTATTAGAGGTAAACTATACTGAGCAACCTAAGAATCCTACTAAGATGAAAAAGAGAGAAAATATTTTCTAGTTGAAAGGTGCAGTGGAATAAGATATAATATAAGTTTTAAATTCTTTTATAACATTTATTTTTTTAATATTTTTTAGTTTTATAGTTTTTATGGATTTTTATATACAAAACTTTCTGAGATTGAAAGAATTAATAGTTTTACTAAATTATTCATCTTCCATTGTGCACAAGAGGTAAGCATCATTTTTAAATTCTTAACCATGTAGGGACTAATCTAGTTTAGTCTCAATTACTAGCCTTCATAATCCCATTTATTGATAAGACTATCATGTTCAATCTCAATTAGTAGCCTTCATCATCCCATTTATTAATAAGACTATCTATTCTAAGTACAAGGTCTGTAGCATTGAATGGTTTTGGGGATAACCTTCTTGTTGTATTTCTTACACCAAGTATGACTTATGTATTTGCACCACCCTTAGACATCTTTTTGACATTTCTAGTTCATCTAATTTAACAACTTGGTACTCTTCATCATCTAAGATCCTATGTAAAGGCACTCAAATATTTGTAATTTCAATTTCTTATTGTAAGACTACTCTTGACCTAACTATAAGTGCATATGTCATTATAATATGAAATAACTAGATATAGTTAAAAGTGCTAGGATCATTTTAATATTTGAATTTTTTTATTATTATGGACTTTAGAATTTTATGTGTGGCTCCTTTTTGTCCATTTCCTTGTAGATAATAAAGCAGTATAAAATTATGATTGATGTGAAATATTTTGCATACTATCATATTTGATGATTTTAAAAGATGACATGTTATCTAAAAATATCATTTGAAAAATCTTGAACCAACAAGTCATGATCTAACACAAATTTAATAATTACTACACCTAAAATATTATTTAGTGAATTTTTTTCTACTAGTATGTGAAGTACTTTGTGGCTATAATATTATTGTCACCATCTATTGATGTTTGTAAAATATTCCAAATTAAATCTAATTACCATGTTTAGAATGGTTATGGTCTATCTATGGGTTGAAGGTCTCCAATGGGAATGTGATCAACATGCACATGTTGTTGACACTTTCCCTCTTCAAAGCACAGTGTCATTTAACCTTGTTGCATGCCTCCTAGCTATATGATGTTTCATCACATTCTCACTGAGTTCACTGCTTATAATTGGTTTTGTAGTGTTAATGCATGCACTATGTGGAATATCTCTCGTAGACTTGTCTCGACATTACATGTGGATATGTTTCATTGCAGTGTGTCACCTCTTCAAAGTGTAGTTTTGCATGTGGCCCCCACAATTAAAATGCATTAGGCACTAGCCTTTATGCACTGACATGGATCCAACTAGGTGAATGTCTCAAATGGTGGTAGACAGGTGGCAACATACATTGCAACACACAACTCCTTCCCAGTACAGTTTTGACCAGCCAACGATTCAGAAATTCAAGTACTTACATATTTGTAATTTTGGGTGACTAGAAATGAGTAAGTCACTTGTGATTGAAAACTATCTACAATTTAAAATTGGTTAGGGTTCACACTTGTAGATTGGGTGGAAATTGATTTGGTTATTGTAAAATGATTTCACCTTTGTGAATTGTTTTTGTGTTAAGTTCATATTTCTATTGTGAACCTTAGGGAGGTTAAAAAATTTAAATCAAGTAAATCTAAGAGAAGTCTAAATCATGATCTATTGAGCCAATTCCTCTACTCTTCCAAAAGGGTCAAGCATAGCCAAGGAATTGGCATCCTATCAAATAGATTGCAACATACAAATGAACTAATTAGAGATGACATTGTTTTGTCAATTAGGAGGGACCTATTTAAGTATTCCTTCAACTATGTTGGGAATCCTTCCCTTATTGCAATATATATAAATTAGACCTAGGAAAGCTTGTTGTGCCAAATGTATTTGTCAATGCTAACCTTATTGTGTGCATGAAATTTGTGTCGAGTGAATAATTTAAATAATAAGAAACTAGAAACAACATAAATATCAAACAAACACTCAAGATTTAGCTAAGAAGCTCAAACCAACATAGAATTGGACAAAAATGTACTGTTTCAAGCCTCCCATTGAGTAGATTTTCCTAAGATAGTGGATTGGATGTGTGCTCACTAGAAATTTTGGCAACATAGCGATGCTCCAAGTGATTTAATGAGCAATTTTTTTGATAAAATGGTAAGGGTTGGATATATATGTTGGAATCTGGGAACACTGAGAGGGGAGGGTGAATTAGTGTTCTACAATTTTCAACTTTATTATTCTAATATTTAAACCATTTACAACTTTGAACTGAAAGAAAAATGCAAACACACAAAGCAATCATCCACAACACTATAACACAAGGATTTTTATGTGGAAACCCTGTTAGGGGAAAAGCCATGGTGGAGGTCAATCCATAATTTGTGTAATCAAATATAAGTTTTAAAAAATGGGAATGCACTTGCATTCAAGCACACTTCCTAGAGCTCACTGCTCAAAATAGGAAGGCTCACTGGCTTATAAAATATTCAGATTAAGTCCATCTAAGAAAATGAATTGAAGGAATAGCATCTTCTAATGCCATATTATAGTTCTGGTTAAGCTCGTCAATTAGTTTCTTGACCTTCTATCAGATTCTACCCTTCTGCTCTACTCTGCTACAACTCACATCACAAATCTTATATGCATAGATGAAAATGCACAACTATTCTTCTAAATTTTGCATCACACAATAATATACTTCGCATCTATCATGCTTCGATACCAAAATGATATTCAAAGGACAATATTATCTTCATGTCAACTTTAACAAAACATATTTTTTTTCCAACCGATGGCTCAATCTAAAAATGATTCTTAATGCGTACCATCCAAATTCAGCCTCAGCATAGTGAGAACCTAAATAAACATGTTTGAACATAAAAAAATTTAAACAATTACTCCTTAAACATCCACAATGGCTATATCCACCAAGTCGGCCTTCTAGCACTGACAAACATAAAATTAATACATTGGATCTCCAAACTCATACATCGATTGATGCACCAACACAAAACTCGAGAATAAGGTATTCTAGATGGGTATGTGCAAAATCATGATGGGCAAAACAGTGGCGATATGTAAGTGATATGATGGCACATGTGGCTGACAGTTTTTTTTTAATCCAAAATTGATGAATGAAAAGGGTTTTTAAAGGAGATTATCAACTTTCCACCAATATAAATTGTGCTTAAAATTTGAATAATTTAATAAATAAGGCTAAGTGCACCAATCTGTGACACAATTTTGGCTCTTAAGATGCCACTTTTTTTTTTTTTTCTGAAATCAGCAAAATCTGATTTGCACGAGAAAATGAAGATAGTTATGCTCAAAATTTCAAGATGCAGGCAAGAACAAAAGTTGAAGTGCTCCGAGTCTAGTTTCTAAGCTACTATTTTTTTTTAAATTAATGAAGATTAAGGGTCTCAAAAAGGGGAAGGGGAATAGGTACTATTTTTATCAAAAAAAATAGCATAGTGCTTGAGGGCTTACCCCTTTTTGATTGATTTTTGTTTAGAATTTCAAAAATCCCAATAGTGAGAAATTAGCTAACACCATTTATCCTCATTCTTTCAGATAATTTTTTAATGAATATATAATATTTTATGAATTTTCAAAGTGGACACATCTTGAAAAGCTGAAATTTGAGCATTCCCCCCCCTAAGTTTTTTGCAAACTAATCAAAAAATTGATTCTTTTTTTTTTCATCATGTGTAGAATGGAGTATAGTTTCAAAAAATGTAATTTGTTTCACATTTTGATGAATGGATAAAAATCTATCCTAAAGCTAGAATATGTTGGTTTTTGACAAAAAACAAAGGCGTTTACAATAGAAGCCATGGATCAAAACCTTAACCAAATCAAAATGAAAAAATAATTATATATTTAGATAGCTAAGAGAGAGGTTAATGCTATCACATTTTTTTTATAAACTTGCATTGAAAGACGTTCAAATGAGATGGGGAGCACAAAAAAAAATATGAGAAAATTTGCAAAATCCTATCAGTTAACACATCCAAAGTAGGTCATTTGGCCTGCTTTGCACAGAACTATAATTTCCCCTCTTTTGTGAACAACTTTGATAATGCTTAGAGTGCATAGTTTATGATTGTAGATGGATAGTCGAGGTTTTACCTTTCATACCTTCTGTAACTCATTATAGTAACTGGATAACTCTTTATCCCTTCGAAGTCTCTATCTCTCAGGTCTCACTCTCTCCCACACGACCTAGACTACTCTCTCAATCCAATCCCCTCTCTTAGGTCTCTTTCCCCTCCCACATAGATTTCTAAATAATTCTATCTCACTCTCCCTCTCTCTCTCTCCCTCTTTGGTTTTTTTGTCTCTCTCACTCCATCTCCATCTCTTAGGTTGTTATCTTTCTCTCTTTGTCTCTCTCTTTCTCTTAGGTCTCTCTCTTCTACCCCCTCTCCCTCTCTTAGGTCTGTCACTCACTCACTCCCTCTATCTCTCTCCCATTCCCTCTCTCTCTCTCACTCTCTCTCTCTCTCCCTCTCTATCACTCTTTCTCAGGTATCTCCATCCCCCCCTCTCTCTCTCACACACACACACACTCCCTCTCTTTCACTCTCTCCCACTCTGTCTCCCCCTCTCTCTCAGGTCTCTCCCTCCCACCACCTATTCCTCTCTCTCTCTCTCAAGTATCTTTGTCCTACCCCCTCTCCCTCTCTCTCTTTTTCAATTCTCCCCCTCCTATCCCCTCTCCCTCTCACAATCACTCCCTCTATATCTCTTCCACTCCCTCCCTATCTCACTCCCTATATCTGTCTCCCTCTACCTCTCCATCTCTCTTGAGTATCTCCCTCTCACCACCTCTCCCTCTCTCTCTCAAGTCCCTCTCTCTCATGCCCTCTCT
>CM021100.1:949232588-949267265 GCA_007115665.2 Sequoiadendron giganteum | reverse complement strand
TAACAAAGGTAAGAAGTTTTCATGGATTGGCCACTTTCTATTGAAAGCTCATTTGAAATTTCAGTAGTATTGTAGCTCCTATAATAGATTGCACCAAAGGAAGGGAGTTTGTATGGACCAAGGATGCTAAGGAGAGTTAAGTACTTGAAGCAAAAGGTAATAGAAGCACTTATACTTGCATTGCCAGATTTTGATAAGGTATTTGAAGTAGAATATGATGTCTCCCATGTGGGAATAGGTGTTGTACTTAGCCAGACATGAAAACCTATAGCTTTCTTTAGTGAAAAGATTAATGAAGTGAGAAAGAATTATTCTACTTATGATTTGGAATTTTATGCAATTGTTCAAGCATTGAGATATTGGAGACATTAATTAGTTCCCCAGGACTTTGTATTGTTCATATATCATATTGCATTGACATACATGAACACATAGAAAAATTTGAATAATAGTTATGCCAAGTGGGTCTCTTTCTTGTAGGGTTACAAATTTGTGTTGAAGCATAAGTCTGGAAAATAAAATAAGGTTGTAGATGCGTTAAGTAGGCGTGTTGCACTTTTGACCACAATGGAAACTTAGGTGATTGGTTTTGGTGTCATCAAAAATTTGTATGAGTCTGATGATGATTTTTTCGAGATTGTGGAACAATTGAAGGCACCAATATCTGGTAACTTGGATCACTTTAGGGGTGAATATTTTATGCAAGATGGTTATCTATTTAAAGGAAAACAATTATGCATACTAGCTGGCTCTATGATGGGAAACATTATTAGAGAATTTCATAGTAGTGGGTTGGCTAGACATTTTGGAAAGGACAAGACAATAGCCTTGGTAGAAGATAAATATTACTGGCCAAAGATGAAAAGGGATATAACTAGGTATGTAACAAGGTGTAGGATCTGCCAAGTGGCTAAGGGACATTCACAAAATACAGGGTTGTATATGCCATTACCAATACCAACTGCACCATGGACAGATTTGAGCATGGACTTTGTGTTGTGACTTCCACACACCCAATGAGGTAATGACTCCATTTTTGTAGTTGTTGAAAGGTTCTATAAGATGGGTCATTTTATTTCTTGTAAGAAACTAATGATGCAACAAGGGTAGCAATTTTTTTTTTTTCAGAAGTTGTTTGACTACATGGTGTTCCAAAGAATATTACCTCTGATAGGGATACCAAATTCTTGTCATTTTTAGAGGAATTTATGGATGAAGATGGGGACCAAGCTACAATTTAGTAGTTCCTATCATCCTCAAATGAATGGGAAAATAGAGGTAGTCAATCGGAGTTTGGGAAATTTGTTGAGGTGTATTGTTGGAGAAAAGCTAAAATGATGGGACATGGCATTACTTCAAGCCGGATTTTCCTATAATATTTTTGTTAACAAATCAATAGAAAAGTCACCTTTCAAGATTGTGTATGGCAGGAATCCTAAGGGTGTTCTAGATTTGGTACAGCTACCGATGAAAGATAGAGTCGGTGATGATGGGGAAGCATTTGCAGAACACCTTCAACAGTTGCAGAAATATGTAAGACATAAATTGCAGGATAGTAATGAGAGGTACAAGAATATAGTGGATTCTAGTAGGAAAAATTAAACATTCAATTAAGGTGACTTAGTGATGGTATATTTGAGAAAAGAGAGGTTTCCTACTGGAACATACCATAAGTTGAAGTATAGGAAAATTGGTCCTTGCAAAATTACAAAGAAGATCAATGATAATGCATATGAGGTCAGTTTACCAAATGATCTAGATATTTCTCTTGTGTTTAATATTTTTTATTTATATGCATTTCATGGTGAGGATGATGTTGAAGATAGTGAACTAGAAGTGGCATGGCACCACCACATTCCCTGTAAGAAGGAAAAGATTGCACAGATTCTTGATAAGATAACTATCAACACTTGGCAAGGGCATTACAATATGTATTTAGTACAGTGTGAAGGATTGCCACCAATAAATAGTACGTGGATTACAAAGTGGGAAGTGTAGAGGTTGGATCCAGACAAGTGGCAGCAGTTCAAAGACACTCACTTGCAAGAGCTGCGTTCTTTTCAACCAGAGGGGAATGATGCAGGGACTTCCGAAGGTCATAAATTTTGACTCGGATGTATATTTGGGATAAAATTTTATAGGTGGATGCATAATGAGGTGGCATGTGGATTCACAAAGGACCTTGAGGTGGTTGGCCCCCATTTTGGCACTTTTTTGGGGCTTGAAACTTTCATCTTGGCCCTCAAAATGGCAATTTAGTGTTTTTTTCTAGTTTTCAAAAAGTCATTTTTGTTAATAACTTGAAACAATTTTTTTGAATTTAAGATGTTAGCTATAAATTCATCCTACCTTAATTTTAGGAAGCTTTTGGGAAAAAACTGGACTCTCAAAGTTATGCATGCAAAATTCCAAAAAATGACAAAATCTAACAATTGTCGAAATCTGCCAAAAAAGGTGTTTTTTTGGTTTTTTGTTTTTTTTTTTCAGTTTTTTTGGATATAAGAAAGTTTTCTCTCATTGTAGTAGTAGAGTTGGTGAATAAAAGATTTTTTTTTCCAATTATTTTGATTATTTGGCTCTCTCACATGATTAATGGATAAATTCTATTGAGTGTATGTTTTTGGCTACATCATTTGGTATCAGAGTGGGAAGATGGTTGGGAGAGGAAGAGGAAGAGGCAGTCTTGCCCAAATACATAAAGAAATGAAAAATCTAAAAAGTCAAGTAGCAGAACTTACAACACGGATGGAAAACCAAAGATTGGGTAGAGGAGGAGACAAATCTAATGAAGAGATAGGTTGAGGAGGTGCAGATGAAAATACATAACATGAAGAAGAAGAATTAGAAGGAATGAGTTTTGAAGAGAGGATGCTCAGGGCCTTAGAAGGAAAAATTGAAGGGATCAAGGTTGATGTTTCAGATTATGCAGGTAGTCTTAAACTAGAGGAATTGATAGATTGGTTGAATGACATGAGATTTTTTTTTGAAAGGAAATCCATGACAGAGGAAAAGAAGGTGAAATTCGCATGCACCAAATTAAAGGGTCATGCAATGATCTGATGGGATCATCTTCAAAAGGAGTGAACAAGGAAAGGAAAGGATAAGATTAGGACATGGAATAAAATGGAGAAGAAGTTGAGAGAAAAAAAATTTCCCACAGATTATGCGCAAACCCTTTTTAGTAGGTTTTAAAAATTAAAGCAGAACCTCTCTTTTGTGCAAAACTATACAAATGAGTTTTATATGTTGTCTATATGTGTAGAGCATCAAGAAAATGATGAATAGATGGCTGTTAGATATGTGAATGGCCTAAAATTCTCTATTCAGGATGAATTGAGCATGCATCGAGTCGACAGTATGGAAGAGGCTTACCAATTGGCTCTAAAGGCTGAAGAAGAACAAAATAGACAATATCATTAGAGGAACATAGGAGGAAGAAGGGGTACATCAACCCCATTTCAAGGAGGTTTGAATTATGGTAGGGGAGAGTCATCCCATGGATTGGAAAAATAAGTAGACACTTGACAAGATCCTCTGAATCAAGAACAGGGAAGGGGATTTCAAAGAGGTAGAGGTTATGGTAGTGGTAGAGGATGGGAAACCCAGAGAAGGCCTTTCACTTGTTTCAGATGTGGAGAACAAGGTCTTAGAGGATTTTAAGGCTCAAATTATAACATGCAAGAAATAAATCAAGGAGGACAACCTAGGGTGAACCTGATTCAAACTCAGCATGAAGTGGAAGGGATAGAACTAGAGGTTCCACCAAATGTGGGAGAAAGTCTCATGATGAGAAGAGAAATGGTGATTCCAGAGAAGGATTAAACACAAGCCAAAAGCTCTGATGGTTCATGGCTTTTGATACAATCTGGAAGTACAAATATAGTCAATAGCATAAAAATAGTAAGGAACCACCACAATATGATCTTGACCTGCAGAGCCATCAGTCATCCACAATTCAAGCAATGAGAACGTAACAAGGGTACTTTATTCCCAACCACAAAGCTTACATGAAGAATACTTTCGTTGCATGGAGTACTAGCAATGCAAAATAATAGCGAGGAGAGAACCCCGATTGCAAGCGATGTATATATACATTTTAACATGAACATCTGTGTCCCACAAACAAGATATGGTAGAAATTGCCATAATTAATTTGCTAGGTAAATTTCATCTATTTCAATGAACACATGGCTTTTGGCGAGAAGCACTAAAAGTATAATGTGAATCCTAAAAGGATGATTCTTTGTTCCAGCCCATATTCGACACCCTATCTGGGAAGATAAAACCCGATACACACAAGACAATAACATACGCATCATGATCATAAAATAAATAATTACTCTCACATCTTTCTTGCAATTGTTCAACTATGCACTTTTCATTGTTTCAACTTCTTATCACAAGGACACATACATTTTAAATTTATATGGTAAGATGAATTTTGGTTTATAAAATAATTTATCCCCTTTTAGTAGAGATGAGGTGTAATCCCCTTTTAGTAGAGATGAGGTGTAATTTTTTTATTGAGAATATGATCATTCAAGAGTATGATGCTTAAGCACAGTGGGTAGATAATATTTGATTGGTTTTAGGAAAACTCTTTTCGAAGTGAGATTTGTTGTTTAAATGGTCGAATGAATAACTGATCTTTTTTTTTTTTTTTGAGTTTACAATATTCTTTAATGCACACAATTGGTATGTGTAGGTTGGGAATATGTGAAAATAAAAAAGGCAACAAACTCTTGATACAACAATAAATGTGTGGCCTTGACATTCTATATTTCTAATGGTGATTGTTACTCTCTCTATCATCAACCCTTGAAATTCATGGATTGTAAGGTCCATAATATTTTAAGGAGAAATTGGTGGCAGAAACTTCAATTTATAGATTATTTACATGTGTTATGATCGATTACAATCCCAAGCTAATCCTATTTAATATCTGAACTTAAAC
The DNA here is from genome assembly GCA_007115665.2 of Sequoiadendron giganteum. Classification (NCBI taxonomy): domain Eukaryota; kingdom Viridiplantae; phylum Streptophyta; class Pinopsida; order Cupressales; family Cupressaceae; genus Sequoiadendron; species Sequoiadendron giganteum. The sequence continues at coordinate 949,262,311 of CM021100.1, read as the reverse complement.
CACAACAAAAAGTGGACTATCTAGTAAATATTTTTCACTCTTTTATATAATACTCTTGTTACTATCTACCACCATACATGATTTATTATTTTATAAATATTTATGAAGGATTACATGTATGGTGGGAACATTTATGTTGAAATATGACATGGGTGATCCCACAATGCTTGTTTACAATTTTTGGGAGATTATGATTTTTTGCTGAAATCACATATTTTTAGAAAATATAATGATTTAAGCCTTAAAATGTTCCATTTGAAGGATTCCAATTGAAGAGTTTTTGATAAAAATACCTTAGATCAAATCCCCTTGGATATAACCCCGCTAGTTCTAAACCATACCTATAATGAAGTCTCCTTTACACCTATCAAAATGCTGATAAAACACCACTTTTGATTTACCTTTGGGGGATCAAATGAATTCATTTAAAATTTATTTTTTATAAGTATGTAGTCCTTATTATAAGCTTCCCAAAAAGTATAATTTTAAATAAATTTAAATTTATTATTTTTATTTATTTTTTATTTCTTATGAATGTAGGTTTTTCACCGAAAAATCAAGCTCTGTATTCTGCACATATGGAAAATAGAATTTTATCAAAAAAAAATTGAAAAATATTAGTGCACCACATATTGAAGTCCTATATCCAACAAAAAAAAATGAATTTTGATACATACAAAAACCGTTATGTGTTATACGGTCCGCCTATGTTTGAATTGTAATTGGTTTGACTTCGAAACTTGATTAAGGGAAAACCAATCAATAAAACACTATGAAACAAATTGGAAGCACTAGATATCATAGTTACAAATATAAATTCAAAAAAATAGAATTTTATCCTTCATGGAAAAAAAGTTATGTGTTATATGGTGAGTGTAACTCCTTAAAATGGTGTTTACCGAAAAAAAATAAAATTTGAAGGAGATGGAAAAAGAAGTGCAATATGATTCAAAAAAATTTGAAAAAAAAAATATAGAATCTAAAGACCAAATTTCACAAATCACTAGTTTGCATCATCTTCAAATTCCTCATGGTTTAGCCGCTATAGGTGTCCGAAAGTGAACATTTAGTTAGAAAAAATTAGTTTAGTGTCCAGTTTGGCCAAAAATTGTAAACCAATATTGTGGGATCACCCACATGCCAATTACTACTATCAAAAATAATGTTTGTTGGGTCAATAGAAATTTTGTATAAAGATGTAATGCCCAAAGTCAACATGCTTAGAACAAAACCTAACATAACAACTTTTTTTTCAAACAAATACAACTCTGATAATGCAACAATGACATGTTGCACTTGCACTTGTGCACACAAAAGTCACAAGGAAACCACGCCAAGAACAATAAGACAACTTCACCATTGCATAAGCAAGGTGGAAATAGTGGAAGACTAAGCACTTGTGGGATAAATCCACCATGATGAACATACAAGAGAGAGATGACAAAACCTACATGATAGTTGATTACTAAACCATGATTGTATTATCTCACAACACCACACTGGGATAGGATGAGGATAACATCAACCTCCAATCCACACCCAAACACACTAAAAAACTCTAAAAATAGAGACAAACCTCTACAAGAGATTTCCTAACCAAGAGGTACAAAATCACCACAAACTTAAATGATGACAAGTCACTTCCAAACAACCACACAGTTCCCAATGCATCTCATCACAATTTGACATCATACAAGAGAAGAAGACTACTCCACAACACTCCACAATCTATGAGGAATGTTGAGAAAACCTACAAGGCCAACCAAGAAGGATTACAACCTTCCCAAGACTTCATAAGCTTAGATGCACAATCTCCCTAACCCTAGGTTTGACCACTAGGCAACTTTAAAAGAAGGCATACAAAATGAGGCAAGAGAAGCCACAAGTTCTCAAAAAAACACATAAGAATATGCACAACACCACTAGACCCTTGAGACCATAAGGAACAATTTCCATTTATATGGTTTTCTCAAACGAGGTATTGAAACAAGGAAGAAAGATTAAGTCCTAAAACAGGGAAATTTGACTAGGTATTTGGAGGTTTCAACGACTAAAAAAATTAGAATTGGAAAACTATAAGGCATAAAAATTATTTGACAATGGCATTAGGCTTAGAAAAAAACTATCTATCCATGGTTAAGAGGGTTTAACTTTTTTTTGTATGGGGAACTAGGCCACCCAACCACAAGACCAAGGTAGCCCAATATGGTACCAAGTTGCTCCACTATTGACAAAGCTACCCAAATAGTGTTAGGAACTTCTTGAGTGAGTTGGGAGACTCCTGAGCAAACCAAGCCACCTAGATACAACACCAAACCACCCAACTATGAAATGTGACCACTTAAATTTATTTTAAACCCAAAATAAATGTTCCTAAGTTTATTTTAGCTTCCTAAGACATAAATACATCATATGAGTATGATCGCGCATGCCACCAACAACAAGAAATATAATTAGGGATAAAACACTAGAATTCACGAATCTTACAATCCTTCTCAACTAGAGGTCTTTGATATCAGTATTGCAATTTGAATGAAAGTAAATCATCTAATTACATGAAATAAACTAGATAGAATATGGTACCATGATTTTCCTGGATCCATGAACATCTAATCCCCAATGGTGGTTACCACACCACCCTACCTCATGGAATCAAAAGATCCACTCCCACCATGCTAAGAGATAGTCAAACGAGCCACATTCACAACGCTCACACTAAACACATGGAGAGAGCCATAAAAAAATTCCTTACACGAAGTATACCATCAACATATGCATCATATCAAAAAACTTAACCAAAATATCAAGATGGATCCAATACAATAAATCACTTGGTACAATCACAAATGGTATAACTCAATCCACATTAGGAAAACTCACTAGTGTTACATCACAATTCCACATTGGGCTAACTCACCAATTCCATACAAAGGATCATCCTTGGGAAAAATTGCTAAGTAAAAAATAATTCAATCATATGTAAGGGAACGTATCATCCTTTAAGTACTACTTAGCTACACTAGGGTTAGATATTAGATAGAAAAAGAGGGAATACCATTGTGGAAACTCACATGGGGGTCAATGCAGAATCAAGTATCCTCTCATAGAGACAAGGTAATATATATTACAAGTCTTATGCTCCCTGAGCAAGTTTTCATCCTCCATTATCCTTAGCCTATACAAGAAATCAAGGCATGAGAGGGATATACATTATCTTGGTTATTTAGATACTTATATTTGATTTGTAAATTCACTTGCTAATCCAAATCCCCACACCATGATTGGATACACACCACTTTGGACTAGGTTCATGTTGGAACTCATTTGCTTACACTCTCTAATACCCACCCTAAGCTCATCACATCCTCGAACGAATGTGGCATGCAAAACGAGGCATAAAATTCAAGTTTATCAAAAATTTCCAACAATTTCCCACAAGCATTATTACAACAACTCATGAAGGACACTTTCATTAAAACATTAAATTTCATCATATTTCATTCAAAACATATAAATTTTCTTATTTTTCCAATACACTAAAAACCAAAAAAAAATCTGAAAGCCCCATTAAAGTTTCTTCAAAATTTATTTTTCAAATTTCAAAAATCTAAAGATATCATTTTTCTCTAAATATTGTCAAAAACACAATTTTGACATAAAATTCACTTTTTACACATTTCATGAAAATTTGGGCATCATAACCCCATATTTTAAAAACATCTCAAAAATTAAATAAAACAATCAATACATCAAAATGTAATATATGAAATGAAATAAGTTGGGAGGATTCTACACTCCCCTAACCTTGTTTCTATAAAAAAATTCAAAAGGAATAGCTCAAATTAATTAAAAAAATTAAAATACCTTAATTTTCTGCAAAAATTGAAATGTGAACCATGTCAAACACACTGTTACTAATTTTCACTACAACTCAATTGGCAGAGCTGATTAATTTGTTTCATTTTAAAGTGAAGGTTCAATTAGTTGTTTTGTTGCTTAGATTTATGCTTTGCATCAAATCTATCAATTCCAGTTGTGCAAATGAATTTCAAGAGTTATTGCTCAGAGCCTTGCAAATGAAATGAAGTATAAAGAATAATACATAAATGATTAAGAAGGAATCATTGCTTTCATTTATTTCACAATATTGTTAAATTTCAACATTTATTTTATTCATAAATGAATCATACAAGTTTGCATTGAGATGCATTTCTTTTCAGAATGGAAAACAAGAAAAGAAATTAAAATGCCCCACACAAGTTGTGGGAGTAGTTGTAACAATAAATCATGAGAAGAATGCTACACTATTGAAGATGTAAGAAGGAAAGACACATAAGTATGAGCATAATCATCATTTCCTGTTGTTGTTGGCCGATGTAGGAGTGGTGCACCATCCTTCATCCTCAAGCTTCGATTGACCTACAAGAAAAGTGAAAGGGTTGTTAGAGCTCTAATTATGAACATCCCTATATGAATCACCAACAATAATGTAAAATGTTACTTATAATGCATTGAAACAACTGAAATTGAGAGAACATGAGTTGAACAAAAGCAAAGAAGGAAACATCATAATAATGTGTTGTTTTATCTATCATTGTTTGTTTCCATGTGTAGGTATAGGAAGAGTCATGTAGCTGACCATTTCATGAAGACATAAAAGCATGTGGAGTAAAACGGGCTCCAACAAGGGTAGAGCTCGATATGTTGCCCCTTAAACATACAAGTGGGCTGAGTAAGGAAATACAATTATCATGCTCATTTGATTCATTCACGAAGAAGTGAAACAGTTTTTAGTTATCAAAGTAATCAAAGATATTGTTCATTCATAACAATCAAATCTGAATAACAAAGTGAGAATTAAAAGTCAACAATGAGCTAGATTCATATATAGAATCAACTGAAGTGCATCAATTTCATAATGGAAAAAGTTTTAATACTGACAAATGATTGCACTTTTCTGCCATATATTTTGTTCATCTTTTTTCATGTTTTTCTTTCTAATGCAATAGTCTTTCATGTTCATATTAGTGATAGTGAATAGGAATACATAATACCTCATCAACAAAGCTTTAATAAATGATAAAAGCACATAGAGAAGCTTCCTTTTATGAAATGCATGTTTTCTGAAGCTTTCAAGTATATGGAATGAGTGGTAACAAGCATCAAAGTAACCATACAAGAATGTCATAATGGCTAGTTGCAGATGTGTTATGAAATGGGATGTTGCATTCTAAACTGACTAAACAAAGATGTCTAAGAGAAGTTACCCATAGTTGTGAGTAGAACAAAATTCATCAAATGCTATCACTAGGAAATGAGTATATAAAAGTGTGGAATGAAAAGAAAGACTTGCAAGTTATCTATCAAAGAATTGTACATTTTGACTTGGCTGCTTGCTTCATGTCATTTGAGTGTTGCTACAGGAGGAGCATTATGAAAGGAAAATGGTGTGTTTCTTCCAGTTTAGAATAACAATGGAGCAAGATTCAAATGCATATTTCACTTGAAATGCAGAGAACAATCAAGATGCGTATTTTTGAGCTTTAATGCTCTTCAGGGTGAAGGAAAATAACAAGTATTAGCTACAACAATAAATGTCTGAAGGCCATCAAAATAAAGCATCTTGGAATCTGAATGAGTGCTATTTAGTGGGTCGAGCCCAAAAGTGGGGAGTTCTTTCTTCCATTTTTACAAATACCCATATGATGTTCTCAACTTTAAAATGTAGGTTTCTCTCGAAATAAGGGTACCCACATGGGGTTTCAAATTTAAATACAGGTTTCCTCTTTTTATAGTTTACCCATTTGAAGTTTTTGTCAAGGAATGTAAAATGTATGGAATACCATTGTGGGTCGAGTTCAAAATACAAAATGCATCATATGTCATCAAGTGTCGAGCCCAGTGAATGGAGAAATATAAAATAAATTGCAAAAATATGTAATGAGAGTTTTCTTAGAGAATTTTCTTTCGAGTTCATACTTTGGAATAAAATATAGTGATTATAAGATACCTAGATCGAGCATAGAGTGAATGCATCCTAGAGACTTTTCACTCATCAATATTCAGTAAGACTAAAAACCATTTTTGAGTTTGCTATCAAAATCTCAAATTATGAACAAAGAGTGTATAGAACGCACGAGTTTCTTTATAGAAATTCATTAATCAAATATACAATGGTTGCGGCCTATTCTGGAGGAAATGCACAAAAAATTCATTGTTTCTTCCATATAATAGCTCATTGTATTGTCAAAACTCCTTGAGTTGTTTATAAAGGATGCTAAAACTTAGACCTTCAATGGCAGCTACATCAATCATAAGAATGAAGGCACAAAGATAGCAAAAAATAAAAAAAATATGTGCATGGCTGCGGCCTTGAAGGCCAAATTTGCTTCAAAATGGATGAGGAAAAGCCATGAAATTTCTTGGGAATGACTTACCATTGTTTGCAGAGGTATAATCGAGCTACAGAGGACTCTAATGATTGCTCCAAGCTGAAAAACCCTAGTTCATGGCGGCAACACACTCTTCAAAGTTACAAGTGTGAAATAAAATGCAAATTAGGGTAAAGGAGGAGTTTTGTTATTAGGGTTGTTTCATTTTTCCCTAATTCGACTTAGGGAAGTTGGTAGTGTTTTATGAAAAATAAAACGTAATTTAGTACCTTATGTGGCCAAATTTCTTCAAGCCCTAGGTCAATCCTTTTGGATATTTCATAAGTCTTCATATGTCTAAAACCTTTAGTTTAGGTTTTGATTTGTTTTCCAAAGTCCAAATGCCTTAGTTTATTTTTTGATTGATTTTGTAGAAATCAATTAAAATGTAATGTTAAAAAATGCTTATGCCTTAGGAAAATTTCATGCCTTAAGCTTTTAGTTTTAATTGATTTTATAGAAATCAATTTAATCATTGATAGACATTGCCTTATATTTTTATGATTTTTTGAGAGAAATCGAATTATAATGGAATGATAAGGTTGTAATATTTTTGCAAAGATTCTTTAAATCTTAATTGCAAAAATAAATCAAATGGAGAAATTAAAATTGCAATTATCTTGTAAAGTAGAGATAAAACAATATTTTATAAATTATTTTATTATTTTTGCTATTTTTAGTAGTTTAGACAAGCTGAATGGTTGAATTTTCCTTGGGCGAAATTGAGCTGCATGAAGAGAAGATGAGGTATTCTTTTTGCTTTTAAAGCATAATAGACCTATGTTTAGGCACTTTTAAGGATGGACATGCAAAAGGTGTGATTTTTCCTCTTTTGTTACACATTATGGAGCAGTTTTGGAGGCTTTTTTCTAGGCTTACTTCTTGAGCTCGGATTAGGGTTTTGAAGAGATTTATTTTGAGGAGAAAAAATTAAAGTTTTCCTTAGTTCAGATAATTGTTTCTTCCTCTCTTGTTCATGCAGAGAGTTTTTGTAAGAAGAAATTTGTACTCAGACTTTGGATACCCCTTCATTTTAATAAAGAAATATTCCTATTTCTCAATTTATGGACCTGCTTTGCAATTTTAGTATGATATTTACATTGTGATTCTATTTATAGAATCATTTTATGCCCTATTATTGTAGATCTTGATGCAGAAAGTTCATTTAATACAAGTTGCATGTTGTGTCTAAATTTGAATCTTCATGAAAATCAATTATGTATTGAGTGTTCATGAGAGATTGTGAGGTTACTATTGTTTTCTGAGATATTTTTGTGAGTATATAATCAAAGTCATCTTTAAGTTCTGAAAGTCACCTTAAGTCATAAGTTTAAAATCCAGTTTGTCCTTCTAACTCTTTACCTCAAATTGTTTAGAATAGAAAATCTCATTCAGAGAACTAGCTCACTCTGGAGATTCCTTCTTCATTCAAATCACCCACATTTGCAGAAGGTTTCCATGTGTCAACAAATAGTTAAGTTTCTACAAATTTAGCATAGGGTGCATATCTGATTGATAGCACACACCAAATAATTGTTGCAAGTTGTGCACCCTTGGTCTCCTTGTGTTGGGAAACAAAACACTCGGATTTGTGACATGGATTAATCACCTCTCGTGGACTCATTAACTATGGAGGTTGTATTAGGCATTAATAGGTCGGTATTTTGGTGCAACGACAATCTTCTATGGAACAATTTGTATTAGAGCCCAAGTCATCAGTTCAAACCCCATACTTGCACTGGGGGGATTGTTGCAAGGTGTGTTCCCTTGGTCTCCTTGTGTTGTGTAGTGCAACACTCGAGTTCATGAAATGGATTAACCACCCCTCATTGATTCATTAACTCTGGTAGTTGTATTGGGCATAAACAGGTTGATCTTTTGGTGCAATGACAACAGTCTATGCAACAATAATAGAGTACAAGAGCCAACATGCATAATCCCCTACTAATTCATATCCTAATGAATTTGATCTTGTCAAATTCCTTATCTGAATTCTCACCCAATGAACAAATCACCGATTTTCCTAAAAGAGGGTTTCTCTCTGTCAAATTATCTTCCCAGAAAAAACATAAAAAAGAAATGAAATTCTTTCATTTCTATTTACCCTTTTCCAAAATCTAATATAAAAATAATAAAATGCATTTCCTATATTCTTAATTCTCAATTTCCTCAAAACCCACATAGACATATCAATTAATTTTTAAATAACCCATATCATTTAAATTCATGATTTAAATCCATATAAGCATATATTCATTTAAATTTATGAATTTAGAATTCAAACAAGATATTTAAATAATAAAATAATACGTACAATTCCCAACCCATAGAACTTTTACAATATAACTAAAACACAAATTATTTCATTTCCAATCTCATTCTATTTTTCCCATCCATTTTCTCTCCACACTTGGAGGCAACTTCATTTTAAACATCCTCATCCTCTATATCCTTCATCCCACTTATCTTACCCATCCTACCTATCATATCCCATTTGTCTCAATCCTTCCATCCTCCTTGTGATCTTGATAAAGATAGGGGAAAATATGTATACATGCTTTCAACACCTCTTGGAATATATTCCCTCTATCCACATACTATCATATTTGGTATTCCTTATCCTCCTCATCATGCTATCATCCATCTACCATCCTTATCCACCCATCATTATATCATCCATATACCTTACTTATCCACCCATCATGATATCATCCTATTATGTGCATATCTATCCCCCTTATCCTCCCATCATCCTACCTCCCATCCCATCATGAACATCCTATTACCTCATCACACATGACAGATCTAGAGTGGGCATCTTATTCCTTTGTGACATAGTCCTTGGAAATCACATCCATGCTTTTCATACACCAAAAAATCTTAATCATCCCCTATCCATCAATCCACCCCTTCATCATATCATCCTTCCATCTTCCAAATACTTATGTCCCTATCCTACATCCATGTGATCTATCTCAACATCTCTTCCTCCTATCCCATAATCCCTTGTCATTAGTGTTTAGTTGATAGGCTACCCTCATGAAACTCGATTCCATCTATCCCACTATTATCACCCCTACCTCTTTCTCATGTCTTGCTAATCTCCTATCACTTTTCATTGCTCATTTATCCATCCCATTATCCTCTCAGTTCATCTTTTTATGATTTGGATAACTATGCCATTTTTGAGCTTCACGCAATCAACATCCTCTTGTAAATATTGTACATCTTTCAAATAGTACATCTTATACACAATTTATATCTCATGTCATCATCTAGGCCCATCATTGCACATACTTATAATTAGGTCCCATATTTGTGTCTACTACATCACCAAGCATCCCCTATCATGCTGGTACTTCAAAAAATTCCATTAGCCCCCTTGGGTTTCAGTTATAGGGATCATCTCTTGTCATGAGAATCATAGGTTGTAATCCATCCATCCTCAGTATTTGTAGAATATATCATTCCTCAAATCAGGCTGCATCAATCCATATGATTTCCTTATGGGAAAGGGTACTTGAGATATTTTTGTTATTTCTTTGGTGCTTTTGAATCTCTGTTTATCTTTACTTTGAGTTTCTTATTTTTCCTACTTGACTTTGTCACGATCCATCATATCATGGTGTTCTTTGATAATGAAAATAGGGGTAGGTCTTGGTATTGCTTTTGTTGTGTTTTCTAGTGTGACTCATGTGGTATCCACCAAGATCCATTAGGATCTTTTGTTACATTGGGGCATCCTTTATGCTTGTATTTTTCTAACATCATATCCACCAAATCCCTTACTGACTTCGTGAGATGTTGGAATAACCTTTTATGTGCGGTGTCAGTAATACACATGAGATACAAAGTCACCTTGGCTCTTCATACCCTAGTGCATAGTATCCCATTTATATCCAATTAAGTGATCACTACATGGCAGTTCTAATTCAATGCTCAAAATACCTTCATCCATTTATCCTACATATTTTTAATCCATTCATCCTCCATCTACCTATCATATCCATTTTCATCAATCTGGACATAATCCTCAATTTTGTGTGCACACGAATCCTCATCTTCCTTTTTTTCTATCCTCTCATATTTCTCTTACACTAATCATATGCATCTCATCACTTCACTACTTTTAGGCTAATTTTTTTTTTTAGTCTAAGCATCTTTTAACTTTAGGATAATATAGATTTTTTACTTTAAGCATCGTTTCCTCCATCATTTCCATCCATTTCATCAACTCGTTGCTCCTAGGAATCCTCATCCATACAATCTAGCACAAAATCATCTTATCACATCCTCGATCATGTTCCTAGCCTTTCTATAAGCCTTGATTCCAATTCAACCATCATCATTAGGATGTATACTTATCAATCCTTGTGGTTTTTTGAGATATATTGTTCCCACATCAACAACATTCCATTCATCATCTATTGATCTTTGCTTTTTTGCATGACCAAGGCAATATCATGTTTGTCTTTGAATATTTTTGTGCATTCTTGCTTTCTTTTCATCTCCTCCATTTGTTATCTCTTCCTCCTCCTATCGTGTTAAACATTCATCATCTTTCTCATTTATCCTTGCATCCTCTCATCCATTTCAAGAGCACATATGTGTTCTCTAAACCCCACATGTCCTCTCAATGGGGTATCCTTAATCCTAATCCTTATCTTCACTCCCATCGTCTTTCTTCCTAGTCACTCCTTTTAATGATTGGGGCATATTATCAAATCTAACCATCTTCTTTGAAATGATGCTACTTTGTAACACCATCTCAAAGAGGGGAAAAATGTAGACACCTAAAATTGACCATATTTGGTCAATTTACCTCTTCATTCGACCAATTTTATATCCTCTATATTATTTAAATAATACCATATTATTTAATTAATATTCAAATATCTCAACCTTCATCCTAATCTATTTCTTCTCTTATCCCTATATCCTATCCTAAAGTAAATAATTAGGTCTTTAATTATTTACCCTCATCCATTATCTCTTTCCTACAAAAATTAAATAAATAATCTATTTATTTAATTTCCTTCTCACATGTCTCATCCTCCAACTCTCTCACTTATCCTCTAATCCTAATTCTAAACACTCACCTAATCTACCCCCTAATCATTAGTGAGGTCAACCCTCCCCATCACATCATGCACATGGCCCTTTGTACATGTGACATGGCCTTGGTACCATATCACATGGGTCTTCTCCCATCATAGTACCCTTATTCCTCTCAACTCATCTCATTATGCCACTTGGCACAATATCATGAATAGAGATTTCACCTCTCATCCCGACCCTTAGTCCCATGATCTAATCTTGACCCTCCATCTAAAATTTAAAAATCTTATATTGTTGGCATATGGATTCTAGTGTTGCCATTGATGCAAACCTAAGTCATTAATCTGGTCCATAGTTCAATATTTGTCCATACCAGTAGAAAGAGTAAAGACCAGAGTATTACTGAAAGTAAGAGTGAAGAACATGGTATTTGGTTACAGTTAAGTCTGTCGATTAATATGCATTATCAGTTTACCAGTTCATGTTGTGTATCTCAAGGAAGATCATTGAGTATCTGGAATAGCTTATTCTTGTGTTTTGTGTTGGTGCATCAATCGGTGTACGAGTTTGGAGATCCAATGTATTAATTTTTTGTTTATCAATGCTAGAAGGCCAACTTGGTGGATATAGCCATTGCGGATGTTTGAGGAGTAATTATTTAAATATTTTTTTGTTTGAACATGTTTATTTAGGTTCTCACTATGGTGAAGCCGACTTTGGATGGTACACATTAAGAATCATTTATGGATTGAGCCATCGGTTGAAAAATATTATATGTTTTGTTAAAGTTCACATGAAGATAATATTATCCTTTGATGTGGATATATAAGATTTTTTTTATATCATTTTGGTATCGAAGAATGATAGATGCGAAGTATATTATTATGTGATGTGAAATTCAAAAGAGAATTTTTGTGATTTCATCTGTGCATATAAGATTTGTTATGCAAGTTGTAGCAGAGAAAACCAGAAGAGAAAAATTTGACAAAAGGTCAAGAAACCGACTGACGAGCTTAACCGAAACTGTAATTTGGTATTAGACGATGCCATTATTTATGTTCAATTTATTATATGGACTTATCTGAATATTTTTTAAGGTGGCTAGCCTTCCTATTTTGAGCAGTGAGCTCTAGGTAGTGTGCCTGAATGCAAGTGCATTCCCATTTTGTAAAACTTATATTTGAGTACTCAAATTATGGATTGACCTCCACCGTGGATTTTCCCCTAATAGGGTTTCCACGTAAAAACCCTTGTGTTATATTGTTGTGGATGATTGCTTTGTGTGTTTTCATTTTTATTTTAGTTCAAAGTTGTAAATGGTTTAAATATCAAAATAATAAAGTTGAAGATTGAAGAACACTAATTCACCCCCACCTCTCAGTGTTCCCAAATTCCAACAATTGGTATCAGAGCCTAGCTCCTTGGAAGAAGTTTGACAACTTGAGGTGGATCTTGGAATGCAATGGACTCTAGTAGTCTTCCGTAGCAGCTTTTGGTGGCACTTGATGATCTTTATCAGTCTAAAGAAGAAGTATGGGAATTGAAAGAAAATATTAGGGATGCTGAGAAATTCATTTATTCATTGAAGGATCATATAGTTAAATCCGGGGAAAAGAGGAAGGATATATGTGATTAGATTAAGAAAAAACAGAGTGAAAACATGGATGATGCTGACCTAAATCAAACCTTGAAGGAAATAACTCAAGAATGTGAAAAGCTTGTGAGAGACAATGCTACCCTAAAGAATGAAATGAAATCTATGGTGATGAAGTTGACTAAGGAAATTGAAGAAATAAAGAAGAATGGGAAGAATCTTTCTCAGTCCTTAAAATAAAGAAGAGCTCGAAAAATAGTTGTTATTCTTAGGGATGAACTTACTACTGCAAATAAATACAAGGAGAATTTTAAGATTAGCTCAGCTAAGCTTGATGAGTTGACTCAAGGACAAAATAATGGAAATGACAAGCAAGGTCTTGGATATGAGAAAGGAAAAAGTTCTGGATTTGGACAAAGAAATTTAAGGCAAGGAAATTAGATGAACAAAGAAAAAAGGCATCTGGTAAGACAACCTAATGCTTAAAATTTTAATGGATATTGTTTTGCTTGCAATAAATTTGGTCATATGGCTGCTGAGTGTATAAGTAAAATGAAATCTAGTGACCCATCATTCTTTGGTCAATGTTTCAATTGCAAAAAGTTTGGTCATAAATCAATTGAATGTAGAAATATGTCAAACAACTTTGTCAATAGAAGGAATGTTGAATGTTATACCAGTGGAAGATTTGGGCATATTGCTAACCAATGCAGATCAAGAAGATGGAATATGATTGGTCTGGAAAAGGAAATGTTGTGTGTTACAATTGCAACAGATACGGTCACATTGCAAGATTTTGCATAAATAAAAATATGGATAGAAGAGGTCGAGCATAGAAAAGTAGAAATACACAAAAAGATGATAAAGAAAAAGGAAAAGTGATTGCGGATGAAATAAGAGATCAAATGAAGAAGACATGGGTAAGGTAGAATGATTCTGATGCTGAAAATGGTTCTGCACCGAAACCTACTTCTGGTAATTTCTCTGAAAATTGATCTCAGGCCATTAGCCTAGGGGGGTATTTTCATGAAAATCCTTTGTCCCCCTGTCGGTAGTTATTACCAGAATGTAGGAGATTTTCAATGTTTGTGCTAATATTTTATAGCTACATTAGAGATCACTTGTAGAAAAATTTGAAAAGATAAAGGTCCGTAGAAGATTTTTTCTCTCGTAGACTGAGAAAGCAAGGTATCTGGAACACCTAGGGAAAAATAATTTATTACAACTAAAAGTTAGATGTGCGAAGTTACAAAAAGACATATTGAAACCCTCTTTTGTCCCTTTACATCGAAGAAAAGAAGAAGGAGAGCACTCTGTAGTAGAATTTTGAGGGAGTGGAGATAATTTAGCGGTGAATCTCTAAATCCATCTGGTATTTCAGTCGTTTTAGAATTTCCATTTAATTTGGTGTTCGGTAGAAGAACTTGTTTGGTACGCAAAATGGAACAAATCGAAGGAATTGTGAATTTAGATGAGTTTAGCAGTGAGAAGATTGGAGCTGTAAGAAACCTATTGTCACTTGATGAATTAACATGGCTGAAGATGCGAAACATAAAATTCTGGACATTAGGAGTAAATTCCCCTATTTCAAAAATGTAGAAATTTTTAGGTGTATTCTGGACAGATTGAATAATGACATTCTAACTCTAGACAAACCCTATCATATTTTGAAAGAGGTAATTGGATTCCTAACTAGATTATGCAAAATTAGGGATATACCGAGAAAGAAATCAATCTGAAATAAAGAATTCAAAACCCTAACCAGAGTAACTAGAGACTAAAGGGCATTAAAAATTTCAACAATCAAAGATTTTGTAACAAGGTACATTGCGCATGGAGTATCCTATAAAATATTTTTCAAAAATGGAGAAGGAGCAACCTCGGCTGGTACAGTTTACATCTCTCAAAAAATGATAATGGAATATTAGGACTTTGACCTGTGCGGAATGGTAAAGGATCAACTAATGGATAGCGTGAAATTAACAAAGGAGATAGGTTATCCTTTCAGGTTTGGAACTTTGATTACATGTCTTGTGATGTAATTTTTGAATTGTTTGCCACTAAAGAAAAATGTTGTATGGAAAGAGAATGAACTATTTTGCAAGAAGATTTATGAACACTCTAACAATTTGGCAAACTATGATCAAGAATATGTAAGTTTCTTTAGAGGTTTGCTAGAAAAGTTTGGATTAGTTTGCATTTCCCTTCCGGTAAGGGCACTTGAAGTTGGTTCCTCTTCCGATGAGATGGAGAGAAAGAAGAAAAGAGAAAAATAAACTTATTTTTGTACTCCTTTGATATGCAAGACTCCAAGAGTTGAAGGAAAAGGCAAAGAACAAGTAATTATGGACATACCAGATGAGGAATTAGATAAGGAAACCAAGGAAACCCTAAGGGAAGAATTGGAATTGGTTGAACTAGATCAAGAAAAGGTAGAAGGAAGAGAAGAAGAAGAAGGTGATTTATCCAAGGAAAAGATACTACAGCTTATTCAAGAGAAAGATGGGATATAAAAAATTGCAAGCATATGGTACTTTAGACCCTCATATGAGCAGGATATGATTTTGAACACAAGTTATTATCTTGTGCTCAATCATATCAAAGTGGAGAGTTTGTAGAATTCGCTACCTAAAGAGATGATCAAATGCATTAAGGAAATCATGGACTTTGAGTCTCAAATCAAGAAAGAAGAAGAAATAATTATACACTTGCAGGAGCAGTTCAGGCTATCACTTACCAAGTTGAAAAGGAAAATGAATGAGATGAGGCAATGCATAAGTAAAACAAACAACATCTATAACTATTGCATTCGTTGGCCTCATGCAATTGGGAAATACAAAGAAAATTTGGAGCAAATTGAAATAGAGTTAAATAGGATTGGAAAAAAATTTGACATGCTTTAGGATCAGGATGGTGCAACCAAGAAAAGGATTCAAGAGTTACAGTATGAGCATACAAAAGTTCAATTCACCAGAAACAAGCTTGTGGAAACTTTTTAGAAAGTAAAGGACTTAACCGAATGCAGACTGGAGCAGTTAATTGAGATTCTAAGGAAAGGAGAGAAATTAGAGGATGCAATCACAATTTCATAATCCCTCATCAATATTATCAACCGAACAACTGAAAATAATAGCATGATCATAGCTTGGAAGAAGTTTCTTCTGGAGATGAAAGAAAAACACAAGATAATCTTCTGACTCAAGTAGCAGTTGTTCTTTTTCAAATTTTGAATCAGTTTTGAATCAACAAGTTTTTTGTCATATTTCAGAGGGGGAGATTGAATACGTGATTGTCATTAATGTCAAAGTGGGAGAGAGAGCAGTGAAAAATGCCTTATCAATTTGAGGGGCAGCTATGTTTTGAAGTTTTGAAGTTTGGCAGCGTACTTATATTGGTTTTGAAACTTAGTCATTTTTTACTTTAAGTGTTTCCATCAATGCCAAAGGGGGAGATTGTTGGCAACCTATGTCATTAATCTAGTCCGCAATTCAATATTTGTCCATACCATCAAAAAGAGGAAAGAGTAGAGTATTACCGGAGGTAAGAGTGAAGAACAGGGTATTGCTTAAAGTTAAGTCTATCGATTAATATGATTATCATTTTATCAGTTCATGTTACACATCTCAGGGAAGGTCATTGAGTATCTGGGTATGTGTAAGATCATCATGGAAAAATAAGGCCCTTAACTGGCGATGAAAATTCAGAAAATCAGAGTTAGGCATAATATTTTTTAAATATTTTAGATATAAGTAGAGGAATCATGTCCCGATGTGATGCATATTTTTTGTAATTATTTTCCAAGTAAATAACTAATTATCAATTTTTTTAGACAACTTTTAAAAAATATAAAAACTCATATGTCTGACCACCTTAACTTGGTCAAGTAATTCATGAAATTCATTTTATTTTTTTTAATCCTAAATTATGTGAAGCATAGAATGTGGCACATGTTTTGAATTCAAAAAATGTGATACTGTTTGCAAGCTATAGATTTTTTTCAATCAGGGCTTTAGTCGTAATTCAAATAGAAAATGAATAATAATTATGGGTAAGTGCACCAATTTGTGACACAATTTAGGTGCCAAATTGAAAAAATATTTTAAAAAAACTCAAAATAAGCCATTTGGCATGCACCAAATGGCTTATTTGACATAAAATCCAAAATTCGGGTTTCAAACCCTCATTTTGTCTTCAACCCACGGCTTGAGGAAGAGGATTTCAAGTCTGTTACTCGCACTTGCCAAATCTCTTCCATTGTTTGCATCCTTAGATTTCCATTTTCCACGAGGATGTCACCAACACGTTAGAGAGGTCGAAGATTGCAAAGAGGTATGTATTTTTATTCTATTTATTTTGAATTTGAATTAGAATGCAAATTTAAAAATATTTTTATAATAAAAATTTCTTCTAATTCTTAAGGAATAAATCTTCATCTCGAAACATTGAGAATTCACAATCACCCCCTCATGAAGAGCCTCCTATACAAGAACAACCTGAAACCCCTCCATCAATTCATAGGAATCCTCAAGGAACACAAGAAAATATTCAAAATCAAATTGAAAACAATAAAAGAGACATTCAACAATTAATTGCAAGATTAACTAAACATGCCGAAACACACCCTTATAGGAGAGGGATTGTTGAATCATTGAATTCAATTGTAACTCATGTAGGAGAAATGAGCGATCAAATGAATTTTTGGTCAAATAAGAGGCATGAGATGAGATAATTTTATGCTAGTGGTTTTTCATATGTAGATGTCAAAAAACTAAAAATTATCAAAGCTGACTTGTGTGCCCTATTTATAGACCCAAAATCCAATGAACCTTTGTCCCATGCATGCAGGAGGTTTCTCATCCATTGGTGCCACCATGAGTTAATTAAAAAAAAAATTGGGAGCGGTGGTGGATGGTATTTGACCAACCTCCATGCAATAACCATGAGGTGCCACAATACTTTTTGAGGAAACTCTATTGTGAGTTTGTCCTCAATAAAATGGAAAACTATTTTGACATCTTAGACTTTCAAGGTAGAGGTGGGGGCTCCACACACAATAGATCTATTGCACGACGTAATTCACAGTTGGCACCGAGAGCCTTGGGTAGACCCATGGTGGAGCATGTCGTTGTTCCTTCCATTGTTAAGGAAAGTGTGGAGGTGGACACGATGAAGTCAATTTTCTCACTCACCCAGACCATTTTACAGTGTGTGAGTCCTCTAGTAGATCTTGTTGTGGAGGAGACGTGTAGGCCCCAAGCTCCACCCCACCAATGTGGCGCTTGTGGTGTTTTTTGCATGTACGATATTAGGGTGAGCATGATGTAGCTACATAGCCTATGTCAGTTGCAGAGGCGATGGATTTCATAGATGATATTCTGAATGATACATTCGGCATTGACACTCAGGTAAAATTTAGCAAATTATTTTAATGTTCTCTATTAAAATATATTTTGAAATTTCAGAATAACTAAATTAGTAGAATTTTGATATGATGAAATTTCAGGGTCGCATTGTTCATGAGGGATGCTCTATTCCTACAAACCCTTATACATTCTAGATGATGATTCCACATGTATTCAACTAGTATTAAAGATATTATTATTGCATGTGAATAGTTGAATGCTATATTTGAATGTTTGTCTCATAACATGCTTCGGATTTCAAACATTTTTCTGGTGCACCTTCTTCCTCCACACCTCAAGATTCATATCCTCAAACAACGTACACTCAGGTACCCTTTATTCATTAATAGTGTTCTAAATCTACGTTAGCTATTTTTTATGATTTTGCATATATACAGATCTAAAAAATTGATGAGAAACACAAACATTGCATTCAAGTATTCCTTGATCGTGTCACATTATGTTCTCCTAATTCACTTTTTGTTCCTTTATTCCTTCCTAATCCCTTACCATTAACATTTAATATTTCACCCTATTTTCCATGATCCCCTCCTAGCCCATCCCACTAATATCTTCTAGTCCATCCTATGTGTCATTATGTCCTACTCCATTCTTATTGTACCCATTGTTATATCACCCTAGATGTTCCATGATCCCCTATGTTCCACCCTATGTTCTTTTATATCATCCTATGTTATACCATATTTATCCACATTTAATCCTAGAAAACTCTTCTCTATTATTGCTACACACAAGTCAAGTTTGCACTTCGTGTATACTATACTCAAACCCTAGACACCTCCTAATTCACCCTATGTTGCATTATTCCCTAATAATCGCATCCCATTAACCTCAAATTTTCTACCCTATATTTTTTATCCCATCCTAGCGCATCCCATCAATCTATACTAGTCCATCCTATGTTCCATAAATCCCTTTGGTGCATGGGCACCACTCTTTTCTATGTTTCTTCATTAAGTGTCTGATAATGGTGCAAGAGCACCCATGGGTCTAAGGGACCTATAATCATTTGTTATGTTTTGTTTCTTTGTTTAATGTTAGAATAAGGTATCATGGACATTTTCATTGCTTTGTAATAGGTCTCCTAGGGATTTGGTGGAGTTTTTCTATTGATGACCAACTTTTTGTACAAACAAGGTCTCTATCCTCCTTTGTAAGTCTAGTGCATTTTGGAAAATTAAGCAAAAATGATGCCTTGATGTAGCTAAACACCTGAGGGGAGTCATATTTTTCATTTTGATGAGTTTTGGATACCTTTCACACAATTTGGAGATATCTTTGTAGGCGGGTTGGTGAAAGTTGGCTAAATTGCCTTAATTAGGCATTCAAGAGTCAAAAATGAAGTCTTTTTGTGTTTCCAATGGCCAACTGATTCAAATTTTAGTTGGATGAAGTTGGAGGAAGTTTGAGGAGGTTGGTGTAGGATTTAAGAAAATACAACTTCACAACCCTCAAAGATCACCTGCATGCAAAAAACTTGTCACAAAAGAAGAGATGGAGACAAACAAGCAAGGGTTCTCTGAAAACTAAAAATGTATATATCAGAGAGAATGAGAGAATGAATTGATATGAAATACAATGGGATCAATCCTTATAAAAATGAGATCATGCAAACCCTATAAAACCCTAATAGAAGCCCTAACAGGAAAACATTTAATAATTAATATAATTATTAAATGTTACTTTATGCAAACTAACGTGAAATCTTAAGAAGGGAATAAAGGTAACTTAATCAACATAATAAAGTTAAGACCTTTACTCTAACACCCCCCCTTAAGATGAGCAACAGTGCAACTACAAACAAATGCAAGAAAGAAAAGGTAACTACAATGCAAGAAGGCAAACATGGGTCCCAGCAACTAGGCCAGATCAGGTACCCAAATACAACCAAATCTCTGTAAAGAGGAGAAATAGAGAAAACCTCATGGGAAAAAGCTCTACTCCAAAAAGAGATGCAGAAGGCCAAGAAGAAGAACAACACTAAAGCAAAAGAAGCTGCAAACAACTGTCAAAAGATGACTACTATGGTGCTGAAGAACCTCCATTGAAAATGGAAGATCCCTTCCAAGGTGAAACCAAGGAAAAATTAGCATGAACAATATAATAACCCCCCCATAATGTTGAACTGGGAGAGCCTGACACATCCACTGAAATGATGTGAAACACCCTATAGTGCATGAAGGAGAAGAAACATCTGAAAGTGCACAAGATAGCACCTACAACTAAAAAAGTGGTGTGCAAAACAAAGCACACATGCATGAGGCTGGAATCATATGGATCCATTGTCGACATGGAGGGACACACCGAACAAAGGTGTGATGGAAAACAAAGGAAAACTACACAACCCCCAATGGTATGGATTCACTATCATCATGGAGGGATACTCACTGGACAAAGATGTGATGGAAAAACAAAGGTAAACTACACAACCCCTCATGGCAATTTATAATATCAGTGCAAGTACAAAATATGGCACAACCTTATATGCAAAATCCCCAAAAGATGCATGTACAATAGTGTGGCACTTTATCTCAATGCGTTTACATAAAAGATAGCTTACAAATGATGCTCAAAATGTCCTCAAATGACAAAATACTAGAAATACATGAAGAACAACCAAAAACAAAGCATCCCATGCAAACAAAAAGTTTCCAAGAGCAAATATGTCCAGGTAATCCATCAGAGTGTGAAAACACAAATAACTGAATAAAATATACCTGGAGTGAAATCTGGAAATATTGCATAGATGAAACTGAAGAGCTCTAAAATACAGTTCCAACGCCGCTGAGATTGCGAAAAACAGAGAAATTGATCAAAAGTTATGAGCTTGAGACTGAAAATTGCCACTTTATCTTCAACTAGTTGTAGAATGCACCAACGGAAAAAAGAAGTGATGAAACCCAAACCACTAGAAAGATGAGAAAACCAGCTTTTCAACAATATCTCGTTTGCAAAAAAATGATATCGTATGCCCAAGTTACGGCCTCTAGAAGAAATCAGGTCCAAAGAGGGAAAAAACCAGTACTAGGTTAAATTTGACGGTCATACAGCCGTCGCAGCAAAAACACTGGGTTAAATTTGATGGTCAAACGATCGTCACCGTAAATGCATAACTGGGCTTATTTTAAAAACATTGTTTTTTTATTAAAAAAAAATAAATAAAAAAAATATTACAATAAAAAAAAAAATTATATAAAAAAAAAAA
The DNA here is from genome assembly GCA_007115665.2 of Sequoiadendron giganteum. Lineage (NCBI taxonomy): Eukaryota > Viridiplantae > Streptophyta > Pinopsida > Cupressales > Cupressaceae > Sequoiadendron > Sequoiadendron giganteum. The sequence continues at coordinate 949,240,600 of CM021100.1, read as the reverse complement.
TGGGTGGGGAGGCACATGCGCCCACCCCCACCGCAGCCCATGCGCGCACTGCACAGGGTACTGTGTAGGTACATTGCGTAGGTCTACGTAGGGTACACTGCGCAAGTACTCTACTGACCTATGTAGGGTCCTGGCCCCACAAAAAAAATATATATATATTTTCAAAAAAAAACAACCATGCCCGAAAAATGGGGATTTTTTCACTGTTTGAATTTTTTTTTATTTTTTTATTTTTAAAAAACAAAAATTGAAATTCAAAAAAAAATTAAAAAATTACCAAGTATTTTCACGATCCACGACGACGGCCCGGCATACCTAAAAAAATTTTGCCCCAAATTTTGACTTTGTCCAAAATGGACGAATGAACAATCAATTTAGGGGTTTTGGACCACTGTGGATGCAATGGTAAGGTCTGTTTGTGCTGAAAATGCTTCAAAATTGCAGGTATGCCTTAGATCAAAAAAACAAACCCCAAACCCTTGAAGCTCCAAAAATCTTCAAAACAAGAACAGGAAGCAGGTGTGGAGCTCTGATACCATGTAGGAGTTGAGAAAATACAACTTCACAAACCCCGAAGATCACCTACATGCAAATAACCTGTCACAAAAGAAGAGATGGAGACAAACAAGCAAGGGTTCTCTGAAAACTGAAAATGTATATATCAGAGAGAATGAGAGAATGAATTGATATGAAATACAATGGGATCAATCATTATAAAAAGGAGGTCATGAAAACCCTATAAACCCTAATAGGAAAAACCCTAATAGAAGCCCTAATAGGAAAACATTTAATAATTAATATAATTATTAAATGTCGCATTATGCAAACTAACGTGAAATCTTAAGAAGGGAATAAAGGTAACTTAATCAACATAATTAAGTTAAGACCTTTACTCTAATAGTTGGAAGGCTTCATATATGTCTCTCTTGGTTGAGGCAAGGCTGTTCTTGAGGTTTGGAAGAAGTTTTCAATAAAGAGTTTGTTGATTTATGTGTTTTCTTGAAGAAATTGTTGATCCCGTACTTGGTATTGTCTATACATGTTGTTTAATGATCCAAGCCTGTAATGGTTGGATAGGTAATTGAATAATCATTCTTTTGGAATTAGAGTGGTGATATTCTATTGAGTATCGAGGGAGATATCTTAATTTTACTCTCGGGTGGTTTGAAAACCCTCAAAATTGGGGTTATGAGTGAATTATGGCTGTTTCTTCCATCCCCACATTGTAGAGTTGCTAAATCCTAGTGGGATAGAAGGTATATTCCTATACTATTATGTCCTCAATTTCTTGGAGAATATAAGGCTCATTGGAGGATGTGTTGTGAGATTCTTGGCTTGACATCTCTATGTGGCAAGCCTAATTAATAAGCAAAAAAGTGAGTTTTGCTTGGTTTCTAGAAAATTTGTTTGCGGGGCACTTTGGAATGATGGTAATAGGTGTGGAACACCTGTAGGAGTTTTTTTTTGGCTTTGGGGTGAAGAGGAGAGCCAAGATATTCAGGACCCAAGTGCAGGTCTGTGATGTAGGCCTCTTGGAGTAGCAGTAGAAAAGGTCATTTTGAGTTATGCCTTTACAGTCAAGAGGAAAGGTTTTGGAACTTTCTAGGGTTCCATGGGGTGTCTAAATCCATGGGTTTGATTTCTTGACAGTCCTCTATGTGGTTTTTATTCTAACTATCCTATCGAGTAAGGGCTACAAGCCTTAAGAGGGAGTGAGGTCTAAATGAACATAGTGATAGTTGTTTGTTGAAATCTAAGTGCTAAAGGGTTGTTGAACCTTGTTTTGTCCTAATGTGACATGATCCAAATGCTTTCAATATTTTTGGGTGGTATGAGTTGTGAACCCTAGGTGTGTGGGGGCTGATCACTTAAAGAATAATGGAGTTTATGACTCCTTGTAAGAGTATTTTAGAGAAGTGTTGAATTGGATTATCTTTGCCATCATAATTGTGTGTTTACCTTCCTTGCCACTCTGCATCATAGTGGTATCAAATCATGATTGAAGGTAATTTTTGAAGGGAAGATATCATGCCTCCAAAACAACCTAGACCGGTGGTTGCAAAGGAGTTGAAGGCCTTGAGACAAGAGGTAGAGGCCTTAAAGGCAATGAACAAAAAAAGAGGAGTGGCCATGGAGGAAGAGAATTCCTTTGAAGAAGAGCCAGAGGGTGAAGGACCTGTAGAAGGTGGAGAGAACCCTTAGGGGGAAGAGATACCCCATCATGAGAGAAGAATCCTTAAATCATTGCAATCATCAAGAGGAGAGTCCTCTGAAGTGAAGATTGACCTACCGGTGTACAATGGAAAGATGGATGTGGAAGAAGTGTTGGAATGGGTAGAGGAATTGAATAACTATTTTTAATATAAAGAAATGGTAGAGAACAAGAAGGTGAAGTTTGCCAAAACAAATTTGAAGGGATTTTCATTGACATGGTGGAATTTCATCCAAGGAGAAAGGGTGAAGATGGGTAAGTCTATGATCAACTCATGGGATAGGATGGTGCATAGGTTGAAGGCAGAATTCCTTCCTGTTGATCATGAGGTGCAAGAGTTCAAAAAGAGGCTGAATCTGAAACAAAAAGACATGGATGTTTCACCCTACACTGAACAATTATTCAAGTTGAGTATGAGATGTGATCATGTAGAAAGTGAGAATGAAAGAGTGGTTAGGTATATCAATAGCCTAAGGCTCAACATAGAAGATGAGATCAGTTTGGTTGTCCCCAAGACCATGGAGGATTGCATACAAATTGCACATAAGGTTGAAGAGAAGATAAGAAGAAAACAAGAGCAGCAAAATAGGGGAAGAGGCAAGAATTTCAGAGGTAGAGACAACTTTGGGGGCAGAAATTAGTCCCAAAAACATCAAGACGAGTTTAATCCTAATGAATCAAGTGGAGAATCAAGCAATAGAGGGGGATTTAGGGGTAGGAGACCCAATGGTAGAGGAAGATTTAATGGAGGGAGAAGTTCCAATCAGTTTTTAGGGAGATGTTACACTTACAACTAGCCTGGGCATCCATCCTTCAAATGCCCTGAAAATCAAGGATCAAGCTCTCATGGTGGAGAGAGGAGGAATCAATTGGTACATGAAGATGAAGAAAGTGCGACCTCACTTGCAGTAAACCTCACATCTGAAGTTGGAGAGAACTTGATGATTATGAGAGCATTGCTCAAGGCACCAATCCCTGAAGAACCCCCATAAAGGAAGGCACTCTTTAGAATCAATTACAAGGTACAAGGTAAGGTGTGTAAGATAGTAGTGGACTCAGGATCAAATGATAATCTTGCTTCAATTGAGATGGTAGAAAAATTTAATTTGAAAAGGATTTCTCATCCTAACCCATACAAAGTTGCATGGCTTAGTAAAGTACAACAGGTCTTGGTGAATTAGCAAGTATGGGTAGAATTCAACATTGGGTCATACAAGGACAAGATCCTATGTGGTATCATCCCTATGGATGTATGCCACTTGCTACTTGGGAAGCCTTGGTAATTTGATAGGAAGGCCAAGCATGAAGGGGAGAAGAATACATACTCCATTGTGAAGGATGGGGTGACTTACAACCTCACACCTCTCATAGAAGAAGACAAGGTAAAGAATGAAGGGCCTAGTTTTTTGATGGTGGGTGATAGGGAGGTTGGAGGGATCAATCACTGATCCCTGCTCTAGGTCTTACCTTGGAAGACCTCTATGGTGTATCACTTCACCACCTTAACCTATAGGACCTATTTCTAGTTTAGGTTCTCTTGGTTCTCCTTATCAACCCAACAACCATCACATACAATTCCAACCAAGTCAACCTTGGTGCTTTGTTTGCAGTTCTTCCCTTAGCCCTTAATCCACCCTAATGGCTAACCTTCTCCCAATACTAGATCTCAACTTTGCAAGAGTGTGGAGATGTTTCTAATAGATTTAGACCATCACATTATGGTTCTTGAGGGTCCACTTAACTTCATTTTCCCGTCACTTCCACCAAACCCTCATTTAGGGTTAAAAAGGCTACTAGCCCTAGGAGCCCCAATTAGCCCTCCTTCTCTGAGAAAACAAGCTAGTACTCGAAAGTCTTCCAAAGAACACATAATATTTCTTTGGGGTTCCTGGTCCTCATGCCTACCACTTTAAAATTTTAGTGGTCTTAACCCTCAACTGTCCGTACACAAGTTGGACCTTCAATTTAGCAAATTTGGCCTTTTTGAGCCCTTTCCTTGACCACACAGCAGAATGTCATGAGTTTCTCTCACCAAATTGATTGATGAAGCTTCCTCCTTCATGCCAGTTCTTTGCAAGGAATCTGGTTTCCCTCTCCACACCATGACTTGATAGGGAATGATCACCCTTGCAAATCAAGTTCCATGCACTCCTTGTCTTTCCTAGCCAGACACTTCTTGGCTCGCCTAGGAGAAGACTTCCATGGTGTTTCTTGAACTGTTAAAGACTCCTAATCCTACCATATAAAAAATAAATGGAGTCTATTCACAATTCCGAAGAGGTCGTACGTTATGTACAGAGGGAATGTGATCTAAACGTCCATTTTCTACAAACAAACTATCAGATCAGCAAATGAAAAGAAACCTCTATCTTCAACAATGCTTGAAACTAAACTAAAAATCCAAATTGCTACCACAAAATTCTTAAACAAATAATATACTACATCCTACTCACGCTACAAAATCAATTTCAATCCATTAAAGCTCTACTTTGAACCAAAAACCAGAAATTCACATTAAGAACCCACTGTTTTTACTTTGAATTCAAAATTTCAAATCAATGTAAAAGCTCCCAACCTCAATTCCATGCTGAGGTCACCCTTATATAGGTTCACTAAAGTAGTTAAGCTCGGCCTTAACCCCTCCTTGGCCACTTGTGGCTTCCTTTAAGCCGTATTTCAAAATTTAGGAAACTAACACCTAAATAGGTCTAAAAAGGTCTTAAGCCTTTCTTGTAGCCAAACCTCAAACCTATGCAATGGACAACATGACCTTAACAACTCAATGTATCATCAAAAAATTCCACTAAGGCACAAAAATGAAGGAACAAGGTTATGAAGATAAGTTGTCCTAGACAAATTGGCCAAACATGAACTTCTATACAACTTTCCTAAGGTGAACCATGGGGTGCTCCTGCACCATTCTCCCCCTCTCCATAGACATTAAGGAATATGGGGAGAGATTAGAGATGGATCAATACCTTGCTTCTTGAACTAAGTTTCATCCACCCATGTAGCCTCAGATTCAGTTTTGTCCTTCCATTTGATGAGGTGTTCCATGTATTCCTTATACCGAGTAGACTTCTTCACCCTTGACTCCAAGATCCTCTCTGCTTGTAGCTTGTCCCTAGTAGGTAAGGCTATTTTACTCACATCCTTCAAGATGTCTCTGTTGTTTTGACCCATGTCAGTGACTGTTCCCTTATACCTGATCAAATCAGCCACATTGAACACTGGTGAGATGCTTAAATCTGCAGGTAGCTCCACCTTGTAGGCATTCTTTCCATATTTGGCTAACACCTTGCATGGTCCCACTCTCTTCATCTGCAACTTGGTTGATGTTCCCTTATAAAATCTAGATTTATTGAGATGGACCATGACATAGTCCCCTACTGCAAATTGTAGATCTTTTCTAGACATATCCACCTTAGTTTTCAACTTTTGGATAGCCTCGGTGACTATCTTCTTCACCTGCTCCTGAGTCTCCTTCATGGTCTAGGAGAAATCCTTTGCATGTCCACTCCTATGCTCCATATCTCCTAGATCCTTGAGCTCACACACACCTCTTGGATGCATTCCATACACTATTTCAAAAGGAATCTTCCCTGTGGTGTGGTTCACACTGTCATTGTAGGCATATTCAGCCTGTGATATGACCAAGTCCCATGTCTATCCATACTCCTTGGTTAGGCATATTAGAAGATTCCCTAACACCCTATTAACCACCTCTATTTTTCCATCGGTCTAAGGATGGTAAGCTGATCCAAAATACAAATTGGTACCCAACCTACTCCATAAATTCTTCCAAAAATGGCTCATGAACTTCACATCCCTGTGTGAAACAATGCTCAAAGGAAATCCATGAATCCTTACAATTTCTTTGAAGAAAAGGTGAGTAATATAGCTAGCATCATGGGTGGTTTTGCAAGGGATAAAGTGACTCATCTTAATGAACCTATCTACCACCACATAGACACTATCAAACCCTATCTTAGTCTTAGGGAGTCCTGCCACAAAGTCCATGCTAACACACTCCCATGGTCTGTTAGGAATGGGTAGGGGTTGATATAAACCTACATTACTATCTCCTCCCTTGGCTTTCATACACACTACACACTACTCCACATACCTCCTGACATTCCTTTGACAACTTAGGCCAATAGTAGAACCTGTGCACTAGTTCCATTGTCTTGTTGATGCTAAAATATCCACTGAGACTACCATTGTACTTCTCCTGGATGAGATTCTCTCTCATTGATCCTCTTGGAATACATAATTGATTCCCCTTGAATAAAAATCCACTTTGCAATGTATACTCTGAGTATTGACTATGAAAGTGATTCTCAAAGTCAGAACATACCTTGTAGGCCTCTGAGAAGTCTTCATCTTCCCCATAGAGATCCTTGAAACTTTCTATCCCAATGCTCTTTATCTGTATCTCTTGCACTATTAGCAATATCCTGCTTAGTGCATCTGCCACCTTGTTCAACTGTCCCTTCCTGTGCTTGATGGTGAAATTAAAAGCTTGGATGTATTCCATCCATTTAAAATTTCTATTGCTCAACTTCTCTTGAGTGTTGATATAGCTAAGCGCCTGATTGTCAGTAAAGACTCCAAACTCTTTAGGTAGAAGATAATGCCTCCACTTCCTAAGTGACTGTACTAAAGCATAAAATTCTAGGTCATAGGTAGAATACTTATTCTTAGCTTCATTGATATTTTCACTAACGAAGGCTATAGGCCTACCTTCTTGGCTTAGCACTCCTCCTACTGCAACTCCACTAGAATCAAATTCCACTATAAACAACTTATCAAAACTAGGTAACAAAAGAATGGGTTGAGTTGCCACTTCTTGTTTCAATTTCTCAAAAACCTTCTTAGCTTCTTGATTCCACTTGAACTTAGTCTTTAGGCCACCTTTAATTGTATCAAGGACTGGTGCACCTATTCCACTACATTTCCTTATGAATTTCCTATAAAATTGAGCCAATCCATGAAAACTTATTACCTTTGTCCCTGTGGTTGGTGTTGGCCAATTTAGGATAGCTTCCACCTTGCTTGGATCCATCTTCAATGATCCTTGGGATACTACAAACCCCAAATACAAAAGCTCCTATTTGAAGAACTCACATTTCTCTATGTTGATGGCTAAATTCTCTTCTTGCAATCTTCTAAGTACCAACTCCACAAGCTTTAGATGTTCTTCTGTTGTCTTGTTGAAGATGATTATATCATCAAGATATACCACCACAAATATCCCTGTAAAGTCTTTGAGCACTTCATTCATGAGCCTCATGAATGTGATAGGGGCATTAGAGAGGCCAAATGGCCTAACTCTCCAATCATACAACCCATCAGTTGTCTTAAGTGTTGTCTTCCACTCATCTCCATCCTTGATTCTGATCTGATGGTATCCACTTTTGAGATGCTACTTGGTGAAGTACTGAGCTCCTCCAAGACAATCCATCAAGTCCTCAATCCTAGGAATAGGAAACCTATACCTAATTGTGATTCTATTTATATCTCTAGAATCAGTGCATAATCTCCACTTTCCTCCTTTCTTGGTTGCTAAGACCACTGGTACTGCACACGGACTAATGCTCTTCCTGATTAACCCTTGATCCAACAACTCCTGCACTTGCCTAGCTACCTCTAGGTTCTGACCTGGTGTAAGCTTGTATGCTGCTTTGTTTGAAATGAAGCTCCTGATATGAAATCAATCTGATGACTAATGGCTCTCTTTGGAGGTAAGGTTGTAGGTGTACCATCACTAACTATGTCCTTGAACTGTTCTAACAACTTT
>CM021100.1:949179354-949232488 GCA_007115665.2 Sequoiadendron giganteum | reverse complement strand
CATCCTGATCCTAAAGCATGTCAAATTTTTTTCCAATCCTATTTAACTCTATTTCAATTTGCTCCAAATTTTCTTTGTATTTCCCAATTGCATGAGGCCAACGAATGCAATAGTTATAGATGTTGTTTGTTTTACTTATGCATTGCCTCATCTCATTCATTTTCCTTTTCAACTTGGTAAGTGATAGCCTGAACTGCTCCTGCAAGTGTATAATTATTTCTTCTTCTTTCTTGATTTGAGACTCAAAGTCCATGATTTCCTTAATGCATTTGATCATCTCTTTAGGTAGCGAATTCTACAAACTCTCCACTTTGATATGATTGAGCACAAGATAATAACTTGTGTTCAAAATCATATCCTGCTCATATGAGGGTCTAAAGTACCATATGCTTGCAATTTTTTATATCCCATCTTTCTCTTGAATAAGCTGTAGTATCTTTTCCTTGGATAAATCACCTTCTTCTTCTTCTCTTCCTTCTACCTTTTCTTGATCTAGTTCAACCAATTCCAATTCTTCCCTTAGGGTTTCCTTGGTTTCCTTATCTAATTCCTCATCTGGTATGTCCATAATTACTTGTTCTTTGCCTTTTCCTTCAACTCTTGGAGTCTTGCATATCAAAGGAGTACAAAAATAAGTTTATTTTTCTCTTTTCTTCTTTCTCTCCATCTCATCGGAAGAGGAACCAACTTCAAGTGCCCTTACCGGAAGGGAAATGCAAACTAATCCAAACTTTTCTAGCAAACCTCTAAAGAAACTTACATATTCTTGATCATAGTTTGCCAAATTGTTAGAGTGTTCATAAATCTTCTTGCAAAATAGTTCATTCTCTTTCCATACAACATTTTTCTTTAGTGGCAAACAATTCAAAAATTACATCACAAGACATGTAATCAAAGTTCCAAACCTGAAAGGATAACCTATCTCCTTTGTTAATTTCACGCTATCCATTAGTTGATCCTTTACCATTCCGCACAGGTCAAAGTCCTAATATTCCATTATCATTTTTTGAGAGATGTAAACTGTACCAGCCGAGGTTGCTCCTTCTCCATTTTTGAAAAATATTTTATAGGATACTCCATGCGCAATGTACCTTGTTACAAAATCTTTGATTGTTGAAATTTTTAATGCCCTTTAGTCTCTAGTTACTCTGGTTAGGGTTTTGAATTCTTTATTTCAGATTGATTTCTTTCTCGGTATATCCCTAATTTTGCATAATCTAGTTAGGAATCCAATTACCTCTTTCAAAATATGATAGGGTTTGTCTAGAGTTAGAATGTCATTATTCAATCTGTCCAGAATACACCTAAAAATTTCTACATTTTTGAAATAGGGGAATTTACTCCTAATGTCCAGAATTTTATGTTTCGCATCTTCAGCCATGTTAATTCATCAAGTGACAATAGGTTTCTTACAGCTCCAATCTTCTCACTGCTAAACTCATCTAAATTCACAATTCCTTCGATTTGTTCCATTTTGCGTACCAAACAAGTTCTTCTACCGAACACCAAATTAAATGGAAATTCTAAAACGACTGAAATACCAGATGGATTTAGAGATTCACCGCTAAATTATCTCCACTCCCTCAAAATTCTACTACAGAGTGCTCTCCTTCTTCTTTTCTTCGATGTAAAGGGACAAAAGAGGGTTTCAATATGTCTTTTTGTAACTTCGCACATCTAACTTTTAGTTGTAATAAATTATTTTTCCCTAGGTGTTCCAGATACCTTGCTTTCTCAGTCTACGAGAGAAAAAATCTTCTACGGACCTTTATCTTTTCAAATTTTTCTACAAGTGATCTCTAATGTAGCTATAAAATATTAGCACAAACATTGAAAATCTCCTACATTCTGGTAATAACTACCGACAGGGGGACAAAGGATTTTCATGAAAATACCCCCCTAGGCTAATGGCCTGAGATCAATTTTCAGAGAAATTACCAGAAGTAGGTTTCGGTGCAGAACCATTTTCAGCATCAGAATCATTCTACCTTACCCATGTCTTCTTCATTTGATCTCTTATTTCATCCGCAATCACTTTTCCTTTTTCTTTATCATCTTTTTGTGTATTTCTACTTTTCTATGCTCGACCTCTTCTATCCATATTTTTATTTATGCAAAATCTTGCAATGTGACCGTATCTGTTGCAATTGTAACACACAACATTTCCTTTTCCAGACCAATCATATTCCATCTTCTTGATCTGCATTGGTTAGCAATATGCCCAAATCTTCCACTGGTATAACATTCAACATTCCTTCTATTGACAAAGTTGTTTGACATATTTCTACATTCAATTGATTTATGACCAAACTTTTTGCAATTGAAACATTGACCAAAGAATGATGGGTCACTAGATTTCATTTTACTTATACACTCAGCAGCCATATGACCAAATTTATTGCAAGCAAAACAATATCCATTAAAATTTTAAGCATTAGGTTGTCTTACCAGATGCCTTTTTTCTTTGTTCATCTAATTTCCTTGCCTTAAATTTCTTTGTCCAAATCCAGAACTTTTTCCTTTCTCATATCCAAGACCTTGCTTGTCATTTCCATTATTTTGTCCTTGAGTCAACTCATCAAGCTTAGCTGAGCTAATCTTAAAATTCTCCTTGTATTTATTTGCAGTAGTAAGTTCATCCCTAAGAATAACAACTATTTTTCGAGCTCTTCTTTATTTTAAGGACTGAGAAAGATTCTTCCCATTCTTCTTTATTTCTTCAATTTCCTTAGTCAACTTCATCACCATAGATTTCATTTCATTCTTTAGGGTAGCATTGTCTCTCACAAGCTTTTCACATTCTTGAGTTATTTCCTTCAAGGTTTGATTTAGGTCAGCATCATCCATGTTTTCACTCTGTTTTTTCTTAATCTAATCACATATATCCTTCCTCTTTTCCCCGGATTTAACTATATGATCCTTCAATGAATAAATGAATTTCTCAGCATCCCTAATATTTTCTTTCAATTCCCATACTTCTTCTTTAGACTGATAAAGATCATCAAGTGCCACCAAAAGCTGCTACGGAAGACTACTAGAGTCCATTGCATTCCAAGATCCACCTCAAGTTGTCAAACTTCTTCCAAGGAGCTAGGCTCTGATACCAATTGTTGGAATTTGGGAACACTGAGAGGTGGGGGTGAATTAGTGTTCTTCAATCTTCAACTTTATTATTTTGATATTTAAACCATTTACAACTTTGAACTAAAATAAAAATGAAAACACACAAAGCAATCATCCACAACAATATAACACAAGGGTTTTTACGTGGAAACCCTATTAGGGGAAAATCCACGGTGGAGGTCAATCCATAATTTGAGTACTCAAATATAAGTTTTACAAAATGGGAATGCACTTGCATTCAGGCACACTACCTAGAGCTCACTGCTCAAAATAGGAAGGCTAGCCACCTTAAAAAATATTCAGATAAGTCCATATAATAAATTGAACATAAATAATGGCATCGTCTAATACCAAATTACAGTTTCGGTTAAGCTCGTCAGTCGGTTTCTTGACCTTTTGTCAAATTTTTCTCTTCTGGTTTTCTCTGCTACAACTTGCATAACAAATCTTATATGCACAGATGAAATCACAAAAATTCTCTTTTGAATTTCACATCACATAATAATATACTTCGCATCTATCATTCTTCGATACCAAAATGATATAAAAAAAATCTTATATATCCACATCAAAGGATAATATTATCTTCATGTGAACTTTAACAAAACATATAATATTTTTCAACCGATGGCTCAATCCATAAATGATTCTTAATGTGTACCATCCAAAGTCGGCTTCACCATAGTGAGAACCTAAATAAACATGTTCAAACAAAAAAATATTTAAATAATTACTCCTCAAACATCCGCAATGGCTATATCCACCAAGTTGGCCTTCTAGCATTGATAAACAAAAAATTAATACATTGGATCTCCAAACTCGTACACCGATTGATGCACCAACACAAAACACAAGAATAAGCTATTCCAGATACTCAATGATCTTCCTTGAGATACACAACATGAACTGGTAAACTGATAATGCATATTAATCGACAGACTTAACTGTAACCAAATACCATGTTCTTCACTCTTACTTTCAGTAATACTCTGGTCTTTACTCTTTCTACTGGTATGGACAAATATTGAACTATGGACCAGATTAATGACTTAGGTTTGCATCAATGGCAACACTAGAATCCATATGCCAACAATATAAGATTTTTAAATTTTAGATGGAGGGTCAAGATTAGATCATGGGACTAAGGGTCGGGATGAGAGGTGAAATCTCTATTCATGATATTGTGCCAAGTGGCATAATGAGATGAGTTGAGAGGAATAAGGGTACTATGATGGGAGAAGACCCATGTGATATGGTACCAAGGCCATGTCACATGTACAAAGGGCCATGTGCATGATGTGATGGGGAGGGTTGACCTCACTAATGATTAGGGGGTAGATTAGGTGAGTGTTTAGAATTAGGATTAGAGGATAAGTGAGAGAGTTGGAGGATGAGACATGTGAGAAGGAAATTAAATAAATAGATTATTTATTTAATTTTTGTAGGAAAGAGATAATGGATGAGGGTAAATAATTAAAGACCTAATTATTTACTTTAGGATAGGATATAGGGATAAGAGAAGAAATAGATTAGGATGAAGGTTGAGATATTTGAATATTAATTAAATAATATGGTATTATTTAAATAATATAGAGGATATAAAATTGGTCGAATGAAGAGGTAAATTGACCAAATATGGTCAATTTTAGGTGTCTACATTTTTCCCCTCTTTGAGATGGTGTTACAAAGTAGCATCATTTCAAAGAAGATGGTTAGATTTGATAATATGCCCCAATCATTAAAAGGAGTGACTAGGAAGAAAGACGATGGGAGTGAAGATAAGGATTAGGATTAAGGATACCCCATTGAGAGGACATGTGGGGTTTAGAGAACACATATGTGCTCTTGAAATGGATGAGAGGATGCAAGGATAAATGAGAAAGATGATGAATGTTTAACACGATAGGAGGAGGAAGAGATAACAAATGGAGGAGATGAAAAGAAAGCAAGAATGCACAAAAATATTCAAAGACAAACATGATATTGCCTTGGTCATGCAAAAAAGCAAAGATCAATAGATGATGAATGGAATGTTGTTGATGTGGGAACAATATATCTCAAAAAACCACAAGGATTGATAAGTATACATCCTAATGATGATGGTTGAATTGGAATCAAGGCTTATAGAAAGGCTAGGAACATGATCGAGGATGTGATAAGATGATTTTGTGCTAGATTGTATGGATGAGGATTCCTAGGAGCAACGAGTTGATGAAATGGATGGAAATGATGGAGGAAACGATGCTTAAAGTAAAAAATCTATATTATCCTAAAGTTAAAAGATGCTTAGACTAAAAAAAAAAATTAGCCTAAAAGTAGTGAAGTGATGAGATGCATATGATTAGTGTAAGAGAAATATGAGAGGATAGAAAAAAAGGAAGATGAGGATTCGTGTGCACACAAAATTGAGGATTATGTCCAGATTGATGAAAATGGATATGATAGGTAGATGGAGGATGAATGGATTAAAAATATGTAGGATAAATGGATGAAGGTATTTTGAGCATTGAATTAGAACTGCCATGTAGTGATCACTTAATTGGATATAAATGGGATACTATGCACTAGGGTATGAAGAGCCAAGGTGACTTTGTATCTCATGTGTATTACTGACACCGCACATAAAAGGTTATTCCAACATCTCACGAAGTCAGTAAGGGATTTGGTGGATATGATGTTAGAAAAATACAAGCATAAAGGATGCCCCAATGTAACAAAAGATCCTAATGGATCTTGGTGGATACCACATGAGTCACACTAGAAAACACAACAAAAGCAATACCAAGACCTACCCCTATTTTCATTATCAAAGAACACCATGATATGATGGATCGTGACAAAGTCAAGTAGGAAAAATAAGAAACTCAAAGTAAAGATAAACAGAGATTCAAAAGCACCAAAGAAATAACAAAAATATCTCAAGTACCCTTTCCCATAAGGAAATCATATGGATTGATGCAGCCTGATTTGAGGAATGATATATTCTACAAATACTGAGGATGGATGGATTACAACCTATGATTCTCATGACAAGAGATGATCCCTATAACTGAAACCCAAGGGGGCTAATGGAATTTTTTGAAGTACCAGCATGATAGGGGATGCTTGGTGATGTAGTAGACACAAATATGGGACCTAATTATAAGTATGTGCAATGATGGGCCTAGATGATGACATGAGATATAAATTGTGTATAAGATGTACTATTTGAAAGATGTACAATATTTACAAGAGGATGTTGATTGCGTGAAGCTCAAAAATGGCATAGTTATCCAAATCATAAAAAGATGAACTGAGAGGATAATGGGATGGATAAATGAGCAATGAAAAGTGATAGGAGATTAGCAAGACATGAGAAAGAGGTAGGGGTGATAATAGTGGGATAGATGGAATCGAGTTTCATGAGGGTAGCCTATCAACTAAACACTAATGACAAGGGATTATGGGATAGGAGGAAGAGATGTTGAGATAGATCACATGGATGTAGGATAGGGACATAAGTATTTGGAAGATGGAAGGATGATATGATGAAGGGGTGGATTGATGGATAGGGGATGATTAAGATTTTTTGGTGTATGAAAAGCATGGATGTGATTTCCAAGGACTATGTCACAAAGGAATAAGATGCCCACTCTAGATCTGTCATGTGTGATGAGGTAATAGGATGTTCATGATGGGATGGGAGGTAGGATGATGGGAGGATAAGGGGGATAGATATGCACATAATAGGATGATATCATGATGGGTGGATAAGTAAGGTATATGGATGATATAATGATGGGTGGATAAGGATGGTAGATGGATGATAGCATGATGAGGAGGATAAGGAATACCAAATATGATAGTATGTGGATAGAGGGAATATATTCCAAGAGGTGTTGAAAGCATGTATACATATTTTCCCCTATCTTTATCAAGATCACAAGGAGGATGGAAGGATTGAGACAAATGGGATATGATAGGTAGGATGGGTAAGATAAGTGGGATGAAGGATATAGAGGATGAGGATGTTTAAAATGAAGTTGCCTCCAAGTGTGGAGAGAAAATGGATGGGAAAAATAGAATGAGATTGGAAATGAAATAATTTGTGTTTTAGTTATATTGTAAAAGTTCTATGGGTTGGGAATTGTACGTATTATTTTATTATTTAAATATCTTGTTTGAATTCTAAATTCATAAATTTAAATGAATATATGCTTATATGGATTTAAATCATGAATTTAAATGATATGGGTTATTTAAAAATTAATTGATATGTCTATGTGGGTTTTGAGGAAATTGAGAATTAAGAATATAGGAAATGCATTTTATTATTTTTATATTAGATTTTGGAAAAGGGTAAATAGAAATGAAAGAATTTCATTTCTTTTTTATGTTTTTTCTGGGAAGATAATTTGACAGAGAGAAACCCTCTTTTAGGAAAATCGGTGATTTGTTCATTGGGTGAGAATTCAGATAAGGAATTTGACAAGATCAAATTCATTAGGATATGAATTAGTAGGGGATTATGCATGTTGGCTCTTGTACTCTATTATTGTTGCATAGACTGTTGTCATTGCACCAAAAGATCAACCTGTTTATGCCCAATACAACTACCAGAGTTAATGAATCAATGAGGGGTGGTTAATCCATTTCATGAACTCGAGTGTTGCACTACACAACACAAGGAGACCAAGGGAACACACCTTGCAACAATCCCCCCAGTGCAAGTATGGGGTTTGAACTGATGACTTGGGCTCTAATACAAATTGTTCCATAGAAGATTGTCGTTGCACCAAAATACCGACCTATTAATGCCTAATACAACCTCCATAGTTAATGAGTCCACGAGAGGTGATTAATCCATGTCACAAATCCGAGTGTTTTGTTTCCCAACACAAGGAGACCAAGGGTGCACAACTTGCAACAATTATTTGGTGTGTGCTATCAATCAGATATGCACCCTATGCTAAATTTGTAGAAACTTAACTATTTGTTGACACATGGAAACCTTCTGCAAATGTGGGTGATTTGAATGAAGAAGGAATCTCCAGAGTGAGCTAGTTCTCTGAATGAGATTTTCTATTCTAAACAATTTGAGGTAAAGAGTTAGAAGGACAAACTGGATTTTAAACTTATGACTTAAGGTGACTTTCAGAACTTAAAGATGACTTTGATTATATACTCACAAAAATATCTCAGAAAACAATAGTAACCTCACAATCTCTCATGAACACTCAATACATAATTGATTTTCATGAAGATTCAAATTTAGACACAACATGCAACTTGTATTAAATGAACTTTCTGCATCAAGATCTACAATAATAGGGCATAAAATGATTCTATAAATAGAATCACAATGTAAATATCATACTAAAATTGCAAAGCAGGTCCATAAATTGAGAAATAGGAATATTTCTTTATTAAAATGAAGGGGTATCCAAAGTCTGAGTACAAATTTCTTCTTACAAAAACTCTCTGCATGAACAAGAGAGGAAGAAACAATTATCTGAACTAAGGAAAACTTTAATTTTTTCTCCTCAAAATAAATCTCTTCAAAACCCTAATCCGAGCTCAAGAAGTAAGCCTAGAAAAAAGCCTCCAAAACTGCTCCATAATGTGTAACAAAAGAGGAAAAATCACACCTTTTGCATGTCCATCCTTAAAAGTGCCTAAACATAGGTCTATTATGCTTTAAAAGCAAAAAGAATACCTCATCTTCTCTTCATGCAGCTCAATTTCGCCCAAGGAAAATTCAACCATTCAGCTTGTCTAAACTACTAAAAATAGCAAAAATAATAAAATAATTTATAAAATATTGTTTTATCTCTACTTTACAAGATAATTGCAATTTTAATTTCTCCATTTGATTTATTTTTGCAATTAAGATTTAAAGAATCTTTGCAAAAATATTACAACCTTATCATTCCATTATAATTCGATTTCTCTCAAAAAATCATAAAAATATAAGGCAATGTCTATCAATGATTAAATTGATTTCTATAAAATCAATTAAAACTAAAAGCTTAAGGCATGAAATTTTCCTAAGGCATAAGCATTTTTTAACATTACATTTTAATTGATTTCTACAAAATCAATCAAAAAATAAACTAAGGCATTTGGACTTTGGAAAACAAATCAAAACCTAAACTAAAGGTTTTAGACATATGAAGACTTATGAAATATCCAAAAGGATTGACCTAGGGCTTGAAGAAATTTGGCCACATAAGGTACTAAATTACGTTTTATTTTTCATAAAACACTACCAACTTCCCTAAGTCGAATTAGGGAAAAATGAAACAACCCTAATAACAAAACTCCTCCTTTACCCTAATTTGCATTTTATTTCACACTTGTAACTTTGAAGAGTGTGTTGCCGCCATGAACTAGGGTTTTTCAGCTTGGAGCAATCATTAGAGTCCTCTGTAGCTCGATTATACCTCTGCAAACAATGGTAAGTCATTCCCAAGAAATTTCATGGCTTTTCCTCATCCATTTTGAAGCAAATTTGGCCTTCAAGGCCGCAGCCATGCACATATTTTTTTTATTTTTTGCTATCTTTGTGCCTTCATTCTTATGATTGATGTAGCTGCCATTGAAGGTCTAAGTTTTAGCATCCTTTATAAACAACTCAAGGAGTTTTGACAATACAATGAGCTATTATATGGAAGAAACAATGAATTTTTTGTGCATTTCCTCCAGAATAGGCCGCAACCATTGTATATTTGATTAATGAATTTCTATAAAGAAACTCGTGCGTTCTATACACTCTTTGTTCATAATTTGAGATTTTGATAGCAAACTCAAAAATGGTTTTTAGTCTTACTGAATATTGATGAGTGAAAAGTCTCTAGGATGCATTCACTCTATGCTCGATCTAGGTATCTTATAATCACTATATTTTATTCCAAAGTATGAACTCGAAAGAAAATTCTCTAAGAAAACTCTCATTACATATTTTTGCAATTTATTTTATATTTCTCCATTCACTGGGCTCGACACTTGATGACATATGATGCATTTTGTATTTTGAACTCGACCCACAATGGTATTCCATACATTTTACATTCCTTGACAAAAACTTCAAATGGGTAAACTATAAAAAGAGGAAACCTGTATTTAAATTTGAAACCCCATGTGGGTACCCTTATTTCGAGAGAAACCTACATTTTAAAGTTGAGAACATCATATGGGTATTTGTAAAAATGGAAGAAAGAACTCCCCACTTTTGGGCTCGACCCACTAAATAGCACTCATTCAGATTCCAAGATGCTTTATTTTGATGGCCTTCAGACATTTATTGTTGTAGCTAATACTTGTTATTTTCCTTCACCCTGAAGAGCATTAAAGCTCAAAAATACGCATCTTGATTGTTCTCTGCATTTCAAGTGAAATATGCATTTGAATCTTGCTCCATTGTTATTCTAAACTGGAAGAAACACACCATTTTCCTTTCATAATGCTCCTCCTGTAGCAACACTCAAATGACATGAAGCAAGCAGCCAAGTCAAAATGTACAATTCTTTGATAGATAACTTGCAAGTCTTTCTTTTCATTCCACACTTTTATATACTCATTTCCTAGTGATAGCATTTGATGAATTTTGTTCTACTCACAACTATGGGTAACTTCTCTTAGACATCTTTGTTTAGTCAGTTTAGAATGCAACATCCCATTTCATAACACATCTGCAACTAGCCATTATGACATTCTTGTATGGTTACTTTGATGCTTGTTACCACTCATTCCATATACTTGAAAGCTTCAGAAAACATGCATTTCATAAAAGGAAGCTTCTCTATGTGCTTTTATCATTTATTAAAGCTTTGTTGATGAGGTATTATGTATTCCTATTCACTATCACTAATATGAACATGAAAGACTATTGCATTAGAAAGAAAAACATGAAAAAAGATGAACAAAATATATGGCAGAAAAGTGCAATCATTTGTCAGTATTAAAACTTTTTCCATTATGAAATTGATGCACTTCAGTTGATTCTATATATGAATCTAGCTCATTGTTGACTTTTAATTCTCACTTTGTTATTCAGATTTGATTGTTATGAATGAACAATATCTTTGATTACTTTGATAACTAAAAACTGTTTCACTTCTTCGTGAATGAATCAAATGAGCATGATAATTGTATTTCCTTACTCAGCCCACTTGTATGTTTAAGGGGCAACATATCGAGCTCTACCCTTGTTGGAGCCCGTTTTACTCCACATGCTTTTATGTCTTCATGAAATGGTCAGCTACATGACTCTTCCTATACCTACACATGGAAACAAACAATGATAGATAAAACAACACATTATTATGATGTTTCCTTCTTTGCTTTTGTTCAACTCATGTTCTCTCAATTTCAGTTGTTTCAATGCATTATAAGTAACATTTTACATTATTGTTGGTGATTCATATAGGGATGTTCATAATTAGAGCTCTAACAACCCTTTCACTTTTCTTGTAGGTCAATCGAAGCTTGAGGATGAAGGATGGTGCACCACTCCTACATCGGCCAACAACAACAGGAAATGATGATTATGCTCATACTTATGTGTCTTTCCTTCTTACATCTTCAATAGTGTAGCATTCTTCTCATGATTTATTGTTACAACTACTCCCACAACTTGTGTGGGGCATTTTAATTTCTTTTCTTGTTTTCCATTCTGAAAAGAAATGCATCTCAATGCAAACTTGTATGATTCATTTATGAATAAAATAAATGTTGAAATTTAACAATATTGTGAAATAAATGAAAGCAATGATTCCTTCTTAATCATTTATGTATTATTCTTTATACTTCATTTCATTTGCAAGGCTCTGAGCAATAACTCTTGAAATTCATTTGCACAACTGGAATTGATAGATTTGATGCAAAGCATAAATCTAAGCAACAAAACAACTAATTGAACCTTCACTTTAAAATGAAACAAATTAATCAGCTCTGCCAATTGAGTTGTAGTGAAAATTAGTAACAGTGTGTTTGACATGGTTCACATTTCAATTTTTGCAGAAAATTAAGGTATTTTAATTTTTTTAATTAATTTGAGCTATTCCTTTTGAATTTTTTTATAGAAACAAGGTTAGGGGAGTGTAGAATCCTCCCAACTTATTTCATTTCATATATTACATTTTGATGTATTGATTGTTTTATTTAATTTTTGAGATGTTTTTAAAATATGGGGTTATGATGCCCAAATTTTCATGAAATGTGTAAAAAGTGAATTTTATGTCAAAATTGTGTTTTTGACAATATTTAGAGAAAAATGATATCTTTAGATTTTTGAAATTTGAAAAATAAATTTTGAAGAAACTTTAATGGGGCTTTCAGATTTTTTTTTGGTTTTTAGTGTATTGGAAAAATAAGAAAATTTATATGTTTTGAATGAAATATGATGAAATTTAATGTTTTAATGAAAGTGTCCTTCATGAGTTGTTGTAATAATGCTTGTGGGAAATTGTTGGAAATTTTTGATAAACTTGAATTTTATGCCTCGTTTTGCATGCCACATTCGTTCGAGGATGTGATGAGCTTAGGGTGGGTATTAGAGAGTGTAAGCAAATGAGTTCCAACATGAACCTAGTCCAAAGTGGTGTGTATCCAATCATGGTGTGGGGATTTGGATTAGCAAGTGAATTTACAAATCAAATATAAGTATCTAAATAACCAAGATAATGTATATCCCTCTCATGCCTTGATTTCTTGTATAGGCTAAGGATAATGGAGGATGAAAACTTGCTCAGGGAGCATAAGACTTGTAATATATATTACCTTGTCTCTATGAGAGGATACTTGATTCTGCATTGACCCCCATGTGAGTTTCCACAATGGTATTCCCTCTTTTTCTATCTAATATCTAACCCTAGTGTAGCTAAGTAGTACTTAAAGGATGATACGTTCCCTTACATATGATTGAATTATTTTTTACTTAGCAATTTTTCCCAAGGATGATCCTTTGTATGGAATTGGTGAGTTAGCCCAATGTGGAATTGTGATGTAACACTAGTGAGTTTTCCTAATGTGGATTGAGTTATACCATTTGTGATTGTACCAAGTGATTTATTGTATTGGATCCATCTTGATATTTTGGTTAAGTTTTTTGATATGATGCATATGTTGATGGTATACTTCGTGTAAGGAATTTTTTTATGGCTCTCTCCATGTGTTTAGTGTGAGCGTTGTGAATGTGGCTCGTTTGACTATCTCTTAGCATGGTGGGAGTGGATCTTTTGATTCCATGAGGTAGGGTGGTGTGGTAACCACCATTGGGGATTAGATGTTCATGGATCCAGGAAAATCATGGTACCATATTCTATCTAGTTTATTTCATGTAATTAGATGATTTACTTTCATTCAAATTGCAATACTGATATCAAAGACCTCTAGTTGAGAAGGATTGTAAGATTCGTGAATTCTAGTGTTTTATCCCTAATTATATTTCTTGTTGTTGGTGGCATGCGCGATCATACTCATATGATGTATTTATGTCTTAGGAAGCTAAAATAAACTTAGGAACATTTATTTTGGGTTTAAAATAAATTTAAGTGGTCACATTTCATAGTTGGGTGGTTTGGTGTTGTATCTAGGTGGCTTGGTTTGCTCAGGAGTCTCCCAACTCACTCAAGAAGTTCCTAACACTATTTGGGTAGCTTTGTCAATAGTGGAGCAACTTGGTACCATATTGGGCTACCTTGGTCTTGTGGTTGGGTGGCCTAGTTCCCCATACAAAAAAAAGTTAAACCCTCTTAACCATGGATAGATAGTTTTTTTCTAAGCCTAATGCCATTGTCAAATAATTTTTATGCCTTATAGTTTTCCAATTCTAATTTTTTTAGTCGTTGAAACCTCCAAATACCTAGTCAAATTTCCCTGTTTTAGGACTTAATCTTTCTTCCTTGTTTCAATACCTCGTTTGAGAAAACCATATAAATGGAAATTGTTCCTTATGGTCTCAAGGGTCTAGTGGTGTTGTGCATATTCTTATGTGTTTTTTTGAGAACTTGTGGCTTCTCTTGCCTCATTTTGTATGCCTTCTTTTAAAGTTGCCTAGTGGTCAAACCTAGGGTTAGGGAGATTGTGCATCTAAGCTTATGAAGTCTTGGGAAGGTTGTAATCCTTCTTGGTTGGCCTTGTAGGTTTTCTCAACATTCCTCATAGATTGTGGAGTGTTGTGGAGTAGTCTTCTTCTCTTGTATGATGTCAAATTGTGATGAGATGCATTGGGAACTGTGTGGTTGTTTGGAAGTGACTTGTCATCATTTAAGTTTGTGGTGATTTTGTACCTCTTGGTTAGGAAATCTCTTGTAGAGGTTTGTCTCTATTTTTAGAGTTTTTTAGTGTGTTTGGGTGTGGATTGGAGGTTGATGTTATCCTCATCCTATCCCAGTGTGGTGTTGTGAGATAATACAATCATGGTTTAGTAATCAACTATCATGTAGGTTTTGTCATCTCTCTCTTGTATGTTCATCATGGTGGATTTATCCCACAAGTGCTTAGTCTTCCACTATTTCCACCTTGCTTATGCAATGGTGAAGTTGTCTTATTGTTCTTGGCGTGGTTTCCTTGTGACTTTTGTGTGCACAAGTGCAAGTGCAACATGTCATTGTTGCATTATCAGAGTTGTATTTGTTTGAAAAAAAAGTTGTTATGTTAGGTTTTGTTCTAAGCATGTTGACTTTGGGCATTACATCTTTATACAAAATTTCTATTGACCCAACAAACATTATTTTTGATAGTAGTAATTGGCATGTGGGTGATCCCACAATATTGGTTTACAATTTTTGGCCAAACTGGACACTAAACTAATTTTTTCTAACTAAATGTTCACTTTCGGACACCTATAGCGGCTAAACCATGAGGAATTTGAAGATGATGCAAACTAGTGATTTGTGAAATTTGGTCTTTAGATTCTATATTTTTTTTTTCAAATTTTTTTGAATCATATTGCACTTCTTTTTCCATCTCCTTCAAATTTTATTTTTTTTCGGTAAACACCATTTTAAGGAGTTACACTCACCATATAACACATAACTTTTTTTCCATGAAGGATAAAATTCTATTTTTTTGAATTTATATTTGTAACTATGATATCTAGTGCTTCCAATTTGTTTCATAGTGTTTTATTGATTGGTTTTCCCTTAATCAAGTTTCGAAGTCAAACCAATTACAATTCAAACATAGGCGGACCGTATAACACATAACGGTTTTTGTATGTATCAAAATTCATTTTTTTTTGTTGGATATAGGACTTCAATATGTGGTGCACTAATATTTTTCAATTTTTTTTTGATAAAATTCTATTTTCCATATGTGCAGAATACAGAGCTTGATTTTTCGGTGAAAAACCTACATTCATAAGAAATAAAAAATAAATAAAAATAATAAATTTAAATTTATTTAAAATTATACTTTTTGGGAAGCTTATAATAAGGACTACATACTTATAAAAAATAAATTTTAAATGAATTCATTTGATCCCCCAAAGGTAAATCAAAAGTGGTGTTTTATCAGCATTTTGATAGGTGTAAAGGAGACTTCATTATAGGTATGGTTTAGAACTAGCGGGGTTATATCCAAGGGGATTTGATCTAAGGTATTTTTATCAAAAACTCTTCAATTGGAATCCTTCAAATGGAACATTTTAAGGCTTAAATCATTATATTTTCTAAAAATATGTGATTTCAGCAAAAAATCATAATCTCCCAAAAATTGTAAACAAGCATTGTGGGATCACCCATGTCATATTTCAACATAAATGTTCCCACCATACATGTAATCCTTCATAAATATTTATAAAATAATAAATCATGTATGGTGGTAGATAGTAACAAGAGTATTATATAAAAGAGTGAAAAATATTTACTAGATAGTCCACTTTTTGTTGTGGTTTAAGTTCAGATATTAAATAGGATTAGCTTGGGATTGTAATCGATCATAACACATGTAAATAATCTATAAATTGAAGTTTCTGCCACCAATTTCTCCTTAAAATATTATGGACCTTACAATCCATGAATTTCAAGGGTTGATGATAGAGAGAGTAACAATCACCATTAGAAATATAGAATGTCAAGGCCACACATTTATTGTTGTATCAAGAGTTTGTTGCCTTTTTTATTTTCACATATTCCCAACCTACACATACCAATTGTGTGCATTAAAGAATATTGTAAACTCAAAAAAAAAAAAAAAGATCAGTTATTCATTCGACCATTTAAACAACAAATCTCACTTCGAAAAGAGTTTTCCTAAAACCAATCAAATATTATCTACCCACTGTGCTTAAGCATCATACTCTTGAATGATCATATTCTCAATAAAAAAATTACACCTCATCTCTACTAAAAGGGGATTACACCTCATCTCTACTAAAAGGGGATAAATTATTTTATAAACCAAAATTCATCTTACCATATAAATTTAAAATGTATGTGTCCTTTGCATAAGAAGTTGAAACAATGAAAAGTGCATAGTTGAACAATTGCAAGAAAGATGAGAGTAATTATTTATTTTATGATCATGATGCATGTTATTGTCTTGTGTGTATTGGGTTTACCTTCCGAGATAGGGTGTCGAATATGGGCTAACAAAGAAATCGATCCTCTTTTTAGGATCTACATTATACTTTTAGTGCTTCGGCCAAAGCCATGTGTTCATTGAAATAGATGAAATTTACCTAGCAAAATTAATTATATAATTCTCTACCATATCTTGTTTGTGGGACATTGCATGTTCATGTTAAAAATGCATGCATATACATCAGGCTTGCACTGGGGTTCCCTCCTGCTTATTATTTCCAGATTGCTAGGTACTCCATGCAGGGTCGAGTATTCTTCATGTAAGCTTTGTGGTTGGGAATAAAAGCACCTGAGCCATGTTCTCATTGCTTGAATTGTGGATGACTGTGATGGTCGGTGGTGGTCGAAGACTATATTGTAGGTTCCTTACATTATTTTTATGCCATTGACTATATTTGTACTTCCAGATTGTATACTTTGATAGCTTCATGGTATGAGAGTTGGAGTTGCATATTATTTATAATATATTTCATGCTTTTACCTGTATTATGCACTACACATAAGAGGATGTGTTAGGATATTTATTAATTAATGAGTTATACCACTTTTATTCCACATATTTGAAATCTTGAGTAGATTGTTTTTGTTTCGTGAGATTGTGTTGGGTCATGATCCTTACAAGATGTATTGTGAAGTGTGTGGTTGTCTAGAAGTGAATTGTTGTCATTCTAGCTTGTGGTGATTTTGTGCCTCTTGGTTAGGCAATCTCTTGTGGAGGTTTGTCTCTATTTTTATTTTTTTTTAATGTGTTTGGGTGTGGATTGGAGGTTCATGTTTTCCTCATCCTATCCCAATGTGGTGTTGTGAGAGAATAGGGTAAAAGCACAAAGTTGTGTCACACTTTATAAAGGAAATGACCAATGCTGATCCAACTTTTAAACTTGAATCGCTTAAAAGTAGCATATATGTTTTGAATTTTTAAATGATGTAAACTAGTAAATATGTATTTTTTAGTATATTTCATGTTTGTCTTTTTTATAAGAAATTCAAAAATTATTTTAAACTAGTTTTTCATAAATTAACACTATAATTTAGTTGTTGATAAAATGTTGAAAAATGAAGCTACATGGGACGTCAACTTTTTATAGTAAATTTTATTTTTTTTCTTTCAAATTTTTTGTGTGTATTTATAACTTGAAACTTTAGTGCATGGATATATTTTTTTCCACATTTGATAAATATATATTTGTATATAAGTATTAAAATGTGCGTGAATAAAAAAAATTGTTTCCATCGGACGTCAACATTCATATTGAATATTTATCCATATATTTTTAGCCAACAATTTTAGTTGAATAAATTGTATAAGTATCTAAGTTAGCTAGAATAAATCTTACTAGGTCATATGTTTGACCAAAATTGATTTTTAGTTATAAATACTTAAATTTAATTGTGTTGATATGTTGGCTCAAAGTGTGGCATAGCATTGTGCTTTTACCCAATACAAACATGGTTTAGTAATCAACCGTCATGCAGGTTTTGTTGTCTCTCTCTCATGTATTCATCATGGTGGATTTATCCCACAAGTGCTTAGTTTTCCACTATTGCCACCTTGCTTATACAATGGTGAAGTTGTCTTATTATTCTTGTCGTGGTGTCCTTGTGACTTTTGTGTGCACAAGTGCAAGTGCAACATGTCATTGTTGCATTATTAGAGCTGTATTTGTTTCAAAAAAAATTGTTATTTTAGGTTTTGTTCTAAGCATTTCGACTTTGGGCATTACATCTTTCTATAAAATTTCTATTGACCCAATCAGCATTATTTTTTCTAGCACTAATTGGCATGCCATCTTTCAACATAAATGTGTCCACCATACATGTAAGCCTTCACAAATCTTTATAAAATAATAAATCATCTATGGTGGTAGATAAAAACAAGAGTATTATATAAAAGAGAAAAATATTTACTAGATAGTCCACTTTTTGCTGTGGTTTAAGTTCAAATATTAAATAGGGCTAGCTTGGGATTGCAACCAAGCATAACACATGTAAATCATCTATAACTTGAGTTGTGCGCCATTAATTTCTCCTTAAAATAGTATGGACCTTACAATCCATGAATTTCAAGGGTTGATGATAGAGAGAGAGTAACAATCACCATTAGGAATATAGAATGTCAAGGCCACACATTTATTGTTTTATCAAGAGTTTGTTGTCTTGTTGGTTTTTACATATTCCCAAACTTCACATACCAATGATGTGCATATATAAAGAATATTGTACACTCAAAAAACAAAAATAAAGATCAATTATTCATTCAATCATTTAAATAAAAAATCTTATTTCAAAAAGACTTTTCCTAAAACCAATCAAATACTATCTACCCAGTGTGTTTAATCATCATACTCTTAAATGGTCATATTATCAATAAAACTTTACACCTCATCCCTACTAAAAGGTTTATAAATTATTTTATAAACCAAAATTCATCTTACCATATAAATTTAAAATGTATGTGTCCTTTGCATAAGAAGAGGAAATTGCATGAACTCTTAAATATTATTTTACAGACATGGAAGTATGCGTACTCCACACTGGAATAGTAGTTTAGATTTTATAATGCTGCCATCAAACTTTTGCGCAAGATCTTGCCCGAAGGAGATCTGGGAATTCGAGGGACAAAATAAACCTTACGAATTCTTTTGTAGAACACAACTCTTTTTGCTACAAACTCTCGTATTTCTTGTTCGTTTATTTCGCTTCCTGTGGATCTCACAACGAATGCGACAGGCACCTCTCCTCTCACTTGGTCTTTCTCTCTGCATTACGGATTTCAAGCCACTTTATTAGAGAAAACAAAACGTTGGAATGTAATTATACAAAGAAAGACGTACCCTGTCACGGCTGTATCAGCTATTCCCGGATGACTCAACAATAAGGCTTCCAGCTCAGCTGGTGCCACCTGGATGAATTGGGAAAACAAATATATAATGTGAGATCAAAGGGGCAGCACTAGCCTCTCTGTTTTACTTTTTTATGTTTTATGATTAAAATTTGGTAGAGACTCAACCTGGAATCCCTTGTACTTAATAAGCTCTTTAATTCGATCGACTATGAAAATTTCTTGGTTGTTGTCAATGTAGCCGATGTCGCCAGTGTGTAGCCAACCACCCTTGTCAATAGTTTTGGCTGTAGCCTCTGGGTCGTTCAGATAGCCTGAAAATTGGAGTTAGATGAGTATTCATATTACTGTTTGTTTCTTCTAAAGACTAGCCAAACAAGAATAATAACGGTTATATATACCTTTCATAACTTGGGGTCCTCGAATGCAGATCTCGCCGGTGTGATTGTGGGGTAGAGAAAGGCCACTTGTTATATCAATTATTTTCATTTCAGCGTTTCGAACAACAGTTCCACATGATCCCGGATTTGATTCAAAGGGAAACTTGGCGAAACCCAAGTTCATTGCCAGCACTTGGGCTTCCGTCATACCATAACCCTGCATAGATATTTCTGAGAAGATGATCTGTAATATAAAATGGGTTCTGAAAATGAAGATTTCCTACAAAATTAGGATTTTGCATCTAAATTGAGTCATACAACTAGCTACTTGAGCTTCTAATACGAAGAGAAATGCAGGTGATTGATGAAAGAAAGTTGATAGCGGAATTTCCTTTTTACATCAATCAAATCTGAGACATGCATGTAAGATCTAACAATTTTATGGAGGATGAAGGATATAGGCATTCACTATCATTTTGTTTGTGAGAGGAGGATGGAAGGGTGATGATTGAAAACGTTCTTTGATGTCATGTCAATGAAACCTGTGAGCATAGAAAAATTCAGATGGTGCAGTGAATTTATAGATCTCGTGACTTTTAACATTTAGATGATGATATTCTTCTTATATTTTTGTGTTCAACAAATGTGAGAATATTGGGATTCAGCCTTTTTATCAAGAGAGTGCAATTTATACCAACAAGGTAATTGATATTCAAGACCCCAAGAAAGAAAACAAAGATTACCACTTCATTATATCAAACCTCTCCCACCCATAATAATTTGGGGGTTAAAATGGCTTTTGGTGAATAACTTATTAATCAAATCGGAGAGATGTGCATGTAAGAACTATCAATTTCATGCATGGGTGGAACATATAGACATTCACTATCATTTCGTTCATGACAAGAAGATGGAAGGGTGATGATTGAAAAAATTGAGCCTTTGGTGACTTGTCAACAAAACCTATGAACATAGAGAATTCAAATGATGTAGTGAATTTACAAAACTCGTGACTTTTAACATTCAAATAATGATATTCTCCTTATTTTTTTATGTGTTCAACAAGTGAAAGAATAATAGAACTCAACCTTTTTATACAGACATGGTAATTGATATTGAAGACCCCAAGAAGGAAACAAAGAGTACCACTTCATTATGTCAAACCTCTCCCACTCTAATAATTTGGGGTAAAAATGGCTTTTAGTGAATAACTCATTAATCAAATCAGAGAGACATGCATGTAAGAATTAGCAATTTCAGAGACATGTATGTAAGAAATAAAAATTTCATGCATGGATACAACAAATAGATGTTCACAATCACTTCATTTATGACAAGAAGATAGAAGAGTGATGATTGAAAAAGTTTAACCTTTGATGATTTATCGACAAAACTTATAAACATAGAAAATTCAAATGATATAACAAATTTGTAAAACTCTGACTTGTAACACTCAAATAATGGTATTCCCCTTATATTTTTATTTGTTCAACAAGCGATAGAATATTGAAACTCAGCCTTTTTTCCAATAAATGTTACAGTATAATTTATATCGAAAAGGTAATTAACAGCATCAAGTTTCCACAGTCCATAATGATTAGTGTAAGCTTACACAGTTTCAATCTAGGAAAAATTCTTACACAGTTTCAATCCAAAAAAATCGCTTACACTAAAAAGGTAATTGATATTGAAGACCCCAAGAAGGAAAGAAAGAGTACCACAGTCCATAAGATAAAAAATTTAAGATTACACAGTTTCAATCCAAGAAAATAACTTACACTGAAAAGGTAATTGATATTCAAGACACCAATAAGAAAAGAAAGAGTACCACTTCATTATGTCAAAACTTCTCACGCCCATAATAATTTGGGGGTAAAATGGCTTCTGATGATGCAACAAGGGCCAATAAAATTTAACTTGATCGTGGGCATATAATTTAGTAGTAAAATGGCTTCTGGATGATGAAACAGGGGCCAATAAAATTTAACTTGAAACTATACAATCATAAATATCGTGGGCATATAATTTAGTGAATTGCAGATAAACAATGCCTGAACAAAGCCAAAAGCTGAGAGGGCTGGATAATGAGGCAGATGGCTTTCCAAATAGGACAGTATTAGTAATTTAAGCCAGTTTTACCCATGTGAAATCTAAGTGTAAAATGGACCTTTGATGTTCATAAGAGAGAATCTTATAAACCAGTGCTTGTCTTGTCAATCTTGATTAGAAACTAGGTTAAAATAATCACACAATGAGCTGTAACATTCACCTAGGTAAAGCCAAAGAAATCGCAGTCTGACCTGACCAAACGCGGCATTGGGGAATAGCTCTTTCAGCTTCCCTCGTGCTGCGCCGTCAATAATGGAAGAGCCGCCCGAGAGGATCCTTCTGATCGAGGACGTATCGTATCTAGAAACGACGGAAGACGCTTTTATTATTTCCGAGATAATGGGAGGCACGAACGGAGCGACGGTGATCCTGAACCTCTCTATTTTCTCCACCAGATCGCCAATTCCGTTGAACTTACGCACAATGAGAATAGCAGCGCCAGCTCTGAGCGAGCAAAGAAAAATACTATTGAGGGCATAAATATGAAAGAGAGGCAACCGGCAGAGAACGACGTCGCCATCATGCAAGTAACAATTAGGATTTTCCCCGTCCATCTGCTGAGAGACGCTGCTAACGAAGTTCTTATGAGTTATCATGACTCCCTTAGGGAGGCCCGTGGTTCCCGAAGAGTAGAGCAGCGCCACCACATCATCTTCACCACACTGCAAACACTCCTCTTTCTCATCACCTTCGCTTAGAACAGAAATATGCAGACATCCCGGCGGCGGACTGTCAATGGTAATAACGACCAATTTCTCATCTCTCAGCTTTTCTACACAGGCAGCCTCTGTGACGATCACACGGGCGCCGCAAAGCTGCCGGGAGATCTCCGACGGGGTGTAGAAAGGATTGGCAGTGCAGGCGATGGCACCTCTCATGGACACTCCCAAGAAGACGAATGCAAACTCAGGGCAGTTGGGCAGCAGAAGCATCACAACTTCGCCCCTCTGCACTCCCACATTGCCCAAACCAGCGGCCACTTTTCGTGAAATCGTGTGAAGCTCTCCACGGGTGTATGTCTTCCCGGTGGCTGCATCGATCAGACATGGCCTGTCTCTCGCCTCCGCTAATCTCTCAAACAGGTAGTCATGCAGAGCAAGATGGTGAGGAAGCTTGATATCCGGAAGCTTCGATTTGTACAAGTGTTGTTCAGTTTTATCCATCTTCTCTAATCTCTATCGATTCACCAACGCATACATATAACTACTGAGACGCAATTTAACCGCTCTCGGAAATATCTCAACTGTAAATAGATTTTGGATTGGGTACGACCTGCCGTTTGGATTCGATGGCCCACGTGGAAAGCAAAATGAAGTATACTAAGGTTAAAGTGGTGCAATTTCCCAGAACATGTAAGGTGCAGATTCTTCCAAGAGCGCTTGGGGGCACGTATGCCGTCCCTAATAATAGTCTTTTTACAGGAAATGTGCACTACTTTAGGCAATTCTGAATATATTAACTGTAAGAAACTTTTGATTGGCAAGCCCCATTAAATTGACTGACCATATTATACTTGGTTGGGAAACTGGTTCCATGAAATATGGCATACAGAAATCGGTAAATCCTTATAAATGAGAAATTTATTCTTTCCGAACATGTGTAGTTTGGGGCGAACTTCGCGCGCCCACCCTCTAATAAGTCGAGGAATGGGAGCGGGGTAAACCGTCAGTATCATTAGGAATGTGATGGATGTAACAAGTGGGGTCCAACACGGTAGAGGTGGTCAGTAGGAGGGAATGGAAGTTTATTTAATATTATACTAGTACGACATAATATCAATTAAATGCTTCAATAATAATATTTGACTATTTATTTATTCAATTATACTATATAAATAAATGCTTCAATAATAATATCTCTACATACAATTTATTTGCACCTTGGTGTGCAATGGGTACGCGAAGAGGTATGAAAAGTTAATTAGGGAGAAAGTGTTTTAATTTTTTTTTTGCATACATTTATGCAATACATAAGATCAAATTGGTTGGTCATTTAAGAAATGATTTTGTTGATATATTATTATTAATATTTTTATTACTATTTTTATAATATTATATTATTACTACTAATTTAGTTTTTATTATATATTTTTTCTTATTTTTATACATTTATTATTATATTATTATTATTTTATTAATATATCAAGTTTGCATTATGTTACATTATTATTAATATTAATAATATTTAAATTATTATATTATTCATAATATTGTATTATTACTTTGATATTACAATTATATTATTCTACTATTATAATATTCTATTATTCTCATTATTATAATATGTTATTATGTTATATTATATTATTTTTATTATACTATATTATATTATTATTATATTATATTATATTAAATGCATTTCTATTTTCATGTCACAAGATCCTAATTTTTTTAATATTCATTTTTTTATAATAATCATCCACGGCTATGCAAACTATATTCCCTCCCCTCTCAAGCAGACACATCGTCCATTGACAAACTGAACGCCCTATTCTCAAATAGAACGCCTTCCGCGTAATAAATTATTGTTAAGATATATAATAGTATGACAAATAATATCAATTAAATGTTATATTTTTTAATATTTATTAATAATCTAAAATACTTGAGGTCGGGGACCTAGTTCGATTAGGGAAAGCATCGTGTTAGGCAAGAGGTCACAGGGTCTAGTCTCCTCCCAAACCTGTGGTACCGGAGGACGTGTTGTGCCAGCCACCGATCACATGAAAATAATTTACCAGACACTTCAGTTTATAAGGGAGGGATACCCGACCAAGTGGAGTCTAAAAAAAAATCTAAAATACTGAGTCACAGACCATCAAATTCTACAAAGAACAAAACTGAGAGCAGACAGTTGGATTATAATGCAGATGACTTTTCAAATGGCAGAATATAAGTTAAAGAAATCGTAGTCTGACCTGACGAAACGCAGCGTTAGGGAATAGCTCTTTCAACCGTTTTTGTGCTGTGGTTTCAACAATGGGTGAGCCGCCCGAGACGATCCTTCTCATCGAGGCCGTATCGTATCTACAAACGACGGAAGACGCTTTTAATATCTCCGAGATGATGGGAGGCACAAGCGGAGCGATGGTGATCCTGAACCTCTCTATTTTCTCCATTAGATCGCCAATACCGTTGAACTTGCGCACAAAGAGAATAGCAGCGCCAGCTCTGAGCGAGCAAAGAAATATACTATTGAGGGCATAAATATGAAACAGAGGCAATCGGCAGAGAAGGACGTCGTCATAATGCAAGTAATAATTAGGGTTCTCCCCGTCCATCTGCTGAGCGACGCTGCTAACGAGGTTCTTATGAGTTATCATCACTCCCTTGGGGAGTCCCGTGGTTCCCGAAGAGTAGAGCAGCGCCACCACATCATCTTCACCACACTGCAAACCCTCCGCGTTATCATCACCTTCGCTTAGGACAGAAATATCCAGACATCCCGTCGGTGGACTGTCGATGGTGATAACGACCAATTTCTCATCTGACAGCTTTTCCACACAGGAAGCCTCGGTGACGATTACACGGGTGCCGCAAGATCTAAGCTGGCGGGAGATCTCCGAGGGGGTGTAGAAAGGATTGGCAGGGCAGGCGATGGCGCCTCTCATGGAGATTCCCAAGAAGACGAATGCAAACTCAGGGTAGTTGGGCAGCAGAAGCATCACAACTTCGCCTCTCTGCACTCCCACATTGCCCAAACCAGCGGCCACTTTTCGTGAAATGGTGTGAAGCTCTCCATGGGTGTATATCTTTCCGGTGGCTGCATCGATCAGACATCGCCTGTCTCTTACCTCCTCTAATCTCTCGAACAGGTAGTTATGCAAAGGAAGATGACGAGGGATCTTGATATCCGGAAGCTTTGATGTGTACAAGTATTCTCCTCCACTTTTATCCATCTTCTCTCAGATGAATTGCAACAACTGCGATCTAGTTTAAGCCCTCTTCGCAGATATCTCAACCTGGTGCCAGATCTGATTAGAGGAAATAAGAGACGGTCTACAATCTATACGCCCCCGGAGATATTCTAGGACAGCCATAATCTTTCCTCCAGCTCGAGAAAAGCCTTGGAAAAACAACAGTGGGAAAATATAATAAATATAATAATAAAGTAGACTTTGACAGATTTACCGTGTGGAAATATAAAGCAGATAATAAAGTATATTTGTCAGTGGAAGTATAAAGAAGATTGCTAGACTTGCCGCGAAGATAATAGTAAGCAATAAGCATGGACTCTTTTTTCTTCAGAATTAGTTTGAACATACATTTTTCTTGAAACTTTCCTTGGCCCAGGCATGACAACAAATTTCTATGCCTGCATAGCTTTTCTACGGGTTGTCCAATCATCATATTCTTTTGGTGTCGCATATGTTATGTGTTGTTTAGGGGAGAGGATTCAATAGTTGAGCACCCTAATTTCTCCATTCATCATATTCTTTTCATGTCGCATATGTTATGCGTTGTTAGGAGGGCAACCGCTATGTTTTATTTCATGTGCTTTTTTCTTTTTGTTTTAGGGGAGAGGATCCAGTAGTTGAACACCTTAACTTCACTTTTCTAATTATATTATGTGAAAATTTCAAATCACTCTGAATTTCTTACTGCAGCTTATTTGGCAAGTCCCCTGCTTATAACTTTCATTTCGGGACCACATCATCAAATATGATGCCACATCAACATGCTTTTTGTCAAGATGCAGTTGACCAATACTTGTGCATTCACATCATAGGTAGTTGAGTGCTGATGTGGCATCACATGATTGATTGTCTTTTAGATCAAAGTAATAAATTTTGTTTAATTATGGGTAGTCATGTCACAACTATTGGTCCAATATTGATAAAAATATTGGACATTATATAAACAACTACTATCACAACTATTGAAACATGTTCAACAACTCAATCCTCTCTTCTAATAATGTTCATAAATAAAAGATCTAAATTATTAATGAAAAGAATTAAAATATCATTGATCTCAATTAAAATATTTAATTTTTATTATAATATATAAATAAATAACAAAATATTATTTATGATTTCTTATAGTTTATTTACTTCAAAATAAATTTGAAATTTTATCTAATTTTTTAAATAAATAATTCTTTTTTTAAATTGACATATTTTGATATTCTAAATTTCATTCCACAAAATCTATGGTAATCATAATATAATATAATCATATTTATATTAGAATATGTATCTTTTCAAAAAATCTAAATAAAATATATTGAGATTCTAAATAAAATATATTAATTAATCTATTAAAATATTAAAAAATATTAAATGAATCTAATTTATTTTAAAAATAGAATAATATATAATATTGAATTTAAAAATTAAAATAAATACATTACTTTTTTTTATAAATTAAATTGTAAAAAATAAACATAAAAATAAAAATAACATTATTTATTAAAATAAAATTGTATAATGTAGGTTTTTTAAAATTAATTTAAAATTTAGAAATAAAAAATAAAAAATATTATTAAATTTTAAATTAATACTCTTGGACATCAAATTATTAAAAGAAATGGTGTTGGCTTTGTCTTATCCATAAATCCCAGGGTCTTACATTTAAAGGAGTGATGATAAGCATTGGAGAGATTCATCATCAAGGTTTCACATTCTTTGCAATGCTATAGGTCTAGTGCCTCACAAATCTATGCATATCTTCGACCTTCAATTACTAGTGCTATAATAACACCCATGAGGAGGCATTGATGAAGATTTATTTTTGTGCTCATAAACTTTGAATGTAAAACAATACATGATATGGTATACACACCTATCCTTGGTGAATTAAATTTCTCTATGATTTCCCTACTTTTCTCCTCTAGTGTCTCCATTTTCCTTCTTACACATTAGCTTTTCTATTCAAAAACCTCATACATGTTAGTCAAATGAACCATATACAACAACACATTTGAAAGCTCTTCTCCAAGATTCTCTTTCTCAGAAGTATTCTAATTTGGTAGCTCTCTTGCAACTTCTCCTTTACATTGAAATATCTCTAAGAGTTCTCCTACTTCTCTCACCTGTAATTACCTCAAAAAAAAAAAAAAAACAATTAGTTTCTCTGTAAGAGAATAATCATGCATGCTAACAAAAATAAGAGAATACTCTACTTTGAAATTGTTGCCACTCTTCATATTGAAAATAAAAAATGTTTACAACCACTAAAGACACATCTAGTCTAAAATTTTCTAACATTTTTATTCTCATCAAGATATAATCAGTAATTTTGTTCAGTTCTAATTAAGTTTCAAATTTATTAAAATAATTGATGTTTGAATTACCTCATTGAAATACCATTGTAGCAATTTTTCCTTGACCAAACCACACATACCATAGAAGTAAAGAAGATTGACCATCAACTACACAAAAGTATTAAATATATATCAAGAATGAATGTCTAGAAAAATTATTCATTTTTAATACATTTTGAAATTGCTGACAGAACTTTAACAATCTAGGAAGATTACTCATTTTTTAATACATTTTAAAACTGGTGGAAAAACTTCAACAAAGATAATATGCATTTTCAAAACTAACCTTTTTATACAACCATTCAGTCCAAGAAGGCTCTCGACATAAAGGTGATACAAGAATAAGTCCAGTGACTCACTCCTTGTACTTGATCTGCAAAACAAAGTTGAAGTTATACTTTGGAAAATGGAAGGACTTAAACAACAAAACAAAATGGTCTTGAAAGAAACCAAAAGAAATATATTTGAAAAACTCGGAAAGCTCACATCTGTTGTTCATGTTTAAAATCCATTGTTCATTTTCAATCTATGAGGAATTGCATTTCCTTCAAGGAGATATCTGTTTTCTATGCCTGTACAACTTTTCCACAAGATGTCCAATCATTATATTATTTTCATGTCACATATGTTATGTCTTGTGAGGAGGGAAATGGCTATATTTTTTTCTTTTTGTTTTTTTCTAATGTTTATAAATAAAAGATTAAATTATTAATAAAAAGAATTAAAATATTATTGACCTCAATTAAAATATTTAGTTTTTATTATAATATCTAGATAAATAACAAATATTATTTATGATTTCTTACAATTTTTTTACTTCATAATTAATTTGAAATTTTATCTAGTTTTTAAAATAAGTTAAATAATAAAAACTTTAACATATTTTAATATTTTAAAATTTCATTCCACAAAATCTATTGTAATTATAATATGATATAATCATGATTATATTAGAATATGTATCTTTTCATAAAATATAAATAAAATGTATTAATTAATCTACTACAATATTAAAAAAACATCAAATGAATCTAATTTATTTAAAAAATAGAATAATACATAATTTTAAATAGATTTAAAATAATGATCCAAATTTAAACCATGGCCTGAATCATTTAGTAGTGACCTCCCATCCCTATTCTCAATTATCAATAATAATAATATTATTATTAAATATGTCCCAACCATTCAAAGGAGTGACTAGAAGGAAAGATGATGAGAGTGAGGATGACGATTTTCTCTCGAGAGGACAAGTGATTCTGGGAGAACATGGATGTGCTTTTGAAATGGATGAAACAAGACATTGCATACAAGGGAAGAGGATGCAAGATAATGGATAAAGAGAGATAAGGGATAAGTAATGGTAGGATGAAGAGATAATCAAGATTGAGCACTGTTTATTTGATATAGCATTGGATGTTATGCACCAAGGTATAAGGAATTGGGGTGACAATGTGTGTCAGGCATAGAAAAAGATAAGTCACAAGAAACCATATGCCATATACCACCATGATATGGAAGACCATGATATTGATGTGGTAGGTAGATTACAAGGATTAATATAGATGCAAGAAAAATGATTACTCACACAAACAAGTAAGAAAATATGCACAAAATGTGTGAACACTGGTTTTATACCTGCACAAACACAACAAACAAGCACAATATTAGATCACATGCAAGTTAAAAACAAGGATTCCCCATGAAATCCATTTACAAAAGCTTAAACTAGGAAAATGAAAGTAAAATCCTAATTAAGGAAGAAAACTCATGATCCCATGGGGGAATTGGTGCCAATTGATGTGTCGAAATTGGCCCTTTCCCAACTCCTTTGTAAGCTTGATGATTTTATGGAGATTGATCCACTTTGTTGATGAAGAACAAAATGAGTTCTTGAGAAAACCTACAATAACCTAGCTAAGATCATGCATTGATGATGAAATTGAGTAGACTAATTTTACTCAAGTTGTGGATGTTAGAATGAGAGGAAGAGTCTCTCATTTATATATTTCAAATTGGAAGAATGAGCAAGATTTGAGCAATGTGGGACAAAATACCAACCAATGAGAGAAGGCCACTTGTCCACATGTGATTGGAGGAGGAACGAGCACATTTTGGTCAATGTGGATGATAAATGCTATGAGATTCAAATTTAAAATTTGAATGTGACATGTTGGAGGGAGAAAAAAATGGAGTTAATGTAACTTGGCTCAATGCACAAGGACATGTAAGAGAAGTGAATGACTTATTGGAATTACCCATCCACTTGGATTTTGAATTCAAATTTGAGGGAATATTCCCATTTTATGCCATGTTGAGAGAAAATAGAGATTTAATAAATATTTTCATTTGAAAGTTGCATTCTCTAGAGGATTTTAGTGATTGAGATTAAATTAATCAAGATTTGATCAATTTAATGAGAGATTAGATGATTTGACAATTTTGACTCAAATTTATGAGTTGATTTAAATCAAGAATTGAGAAGAAAATGATTAATTAAATAAATGATTTGATTTATTTAAGTAAAGGGGATACTGTTAGATTAAATTAAATAAGGTTTAATTTATTCAATTTAATAAGAAAACTTTAGAGACTTGATTTAAATTAAATGAATTATTTAAATAAACGAAGATATAAGGTTAATTAAATTAAATTGATTAATTTAATCAACAAAGGAGAAAGACTTAATCAAATAAATAATGATTTATTTAATTAAGAGATGAAAATGTGATGATAAGCTGAGAGTATGATTTAGGAGGAAATGTCATTAGTAATCAGGATCAAGCAAATCAAATTGAATTATACATTTTCCATGTCTACAAAATGATTCAAAGACAAACATAGTGTTACCTCGATTAAGCTAAGAAGTCGATATTGATTGATGATGGGTGGAGTATTATTCATGTGGGAAGGATGTATCCCAAAAAGTATAAGGAATGGGAAGAGCATATCTCAATGATTCTTGTTCGATTTGGGTAAAGGATTGCAACAAAAATTGGAACAAGACCAAGGATGTGATTGAATGATTTTCACTAGATTGCATAGCTTGATTGCATGTATTAGGATTTTCTTGTGATTTTGGATTTGAGGAGAATTTGGATTACATAAGAGTGACAAATTGATGAGATGGATTTCATTATATTCTGTTTCTTGGGGGGCTAGTATTATTAGTATTTTAATGTATGCAATAGTTTGCACTAGACCACATATAGCCCAAGTAGTGGGTGTTCATAGAAAGTTTATGTCTAACCCTGATAAACAACATTGGACTTTTGTTGAGAGTGTTTAGATATTTGTGTGGTATTTCAAATTAATATTTGGCTTATCATGGTACTAATTATTTTTTAAGTCATTAGACATACAAGGATTTGTTGATGCAGATTGGGAAGGTGACTTGGATAGTCAAAAGTCCACTAGTGACTATGTATTTACCTTGTTTGGAGGTAAAATGAGTTAGATGAGTAAGAAGTAGCCTATAGTTAATTTTTCCACCACTGAAGAAGATTATATGGCTACTACACATGCCTTTAAGGAGGTAGTATGGTTATAGATACTTGGTAATGACATTGGTTTTGATTACAAGACAATGAGGATTGGATGTGATAAACAAAGTGCTATTTGCTTAGCCAAAATACTATGTATCATGCTCATACTAAGCATGTTTATGTTTAGTATCACTTTTTGCAAGAAATGGTTGAGAATAGTGTTAGATGCACAAGAAAAGTGAGAGGGTGGGTGAATTAGCTATACATTAAAACATTAAAAACCTCATTAACATTTAGATCTTTATTAGCCCTTAAAACCTTAATCAAATTTAGCATGAAAGTAAACAAAACAATAACACACCAAAACACTATGCACAATAGAACACTAGATTTATGTGGAAACCCGAAGAAGGGAAAACCATGGTGAGGATTAGCTCACAATATAAAGTAATAACAACATCGAATACAATAGGCTCACTGCCCAAAAGAAGGAAGGGCTTGTGCTACCAAATGAATCATTGTCAAGAAGAAAGAAGATAGAAGAAGGGTTGGCTCACTACCAATTTGAATTGCTAACAAAAAATCTCTCTTATGTTGAAGGTACAATTCTAATGAAGCGCAAATAAATCATTCAAAAAACTAAAATGTAGACACCTTCTACTCACTACATCTAGGAGTCATAAGTATTAAGGCTCACACTCAGATCATATTACTTGATCACATTTTTATATTTTGCATCACAAACCTCTAATTAATCCACACAACAAATCGCCTTGTAGGTATACCATCCATGGCCTAAAATAATCTCAATAAGGTCGGCCTTAAGGAAATGTATGCATCTCAATCATGCAACATCAAATAGGTAAAAAAAAAACATTTCAACGATATAAAGAAGTGAAGGAAAATAATGCCACAACTTAACTGGGACCCAAATCTACACTGAAATGCTTCTGAACACTTCCACAAATGATATTCATACTCCAAAATTAGTGTTAGCATGCTAGGTTGGCCAAACCTGCACTAACACTAACAAGTGACCACAAACATGCGTCTCCAAGTATGCAAACATCGCAGGGACCACAAATGAACATTCCAAAACATCTTAGAATATTCTACATCATTAGAATATTCACCACTACTACTACAACCACCTAAAACTTAAGAACACATTTATTTTGTGTAGCTAGAAACATTGGCACAAACATACAACACACCCAATAACCTTGCATAACACCACACCACCTAAAACTTCAAGGGAAGGTAGATACAAAATATATAAGAATGTTCCTAAATGTGTAAGCCAATAACCTTCACTATGGAGAAATACAAAGCAATCTCATTTCTCTCAGACACCCAATTTTACCAGATAGGCATATTGTCAAACACATATTCCACTGAAATATGATCCAAAACCTTAAAAATTGGGTATAGAGCCTCTAAAATCCTCTAATAATCATATCAAAACCATGTACGCATATCTTTAATCATGAAGAAATATAGATCAAAACACTGAACACCACTCTATCACATTGAACTCTCTTTTATTCAAATTTTCTGGAAAGAACTTGGAAACCGAGTGAACCAATTACATCAACAACAATACAAACATTTGTGCAACACATCTAAAGTATCTACAACATCTCTCATCAACTATAGCATATCCACCTATCTCTCCAAACATAACTTCTATAGCTACACGTTGGAGTAAGACATTAATGACAACACTAGCATTGTGTTGACATCAATACCAAGAACTCCAAGCTTCCAAAAGCTCCAACACTAGGGTTTGAAATTATGAACACCAACAATATTCCAACATTCTCTTCATACAAGGGGTTGACATCAATGAAAACACCAAAAAATATCACAAACAACTCAAGCTTCCAACAATCTCCCCCTTTGTCATTGATGGAAACATTGATTTTGAGAAACCATCAACAAGAAAAGCATACCAAAAGCAAATATGCAACAAGTAGTACTCCCCTTGACTGGGGAACCATCAACAAAAAAATCATACCAACATCAAATTTACAATAAGCAGTAATCCGAAGGCCTTAACTGGGGCATCTTTCATTCTTTGTATCCTCTCTTCAAAGACTTCTTCTCTTGCAACATTGACTCCCTCCCCCTTTGTTTCCTTTCTTTTTAGACAATACTTTTCCATACACTACACTAACTCTCTCCATGTTTTTCAGATTCTCTCTCCCCCTTTGACAATAATGGAAAAGAGCCATAGACTCATCCAACTCTCTTTCTTGCATTGAACTATTTTCCTCTCCCCCTTTGACAATATTCAAAGGTAAATACTTGCACCTTTCACACATCATCTGCATAGGATTTTTCTTTTATGCTTTCCTTTTTGATATTTGCATACACCACTTTGACACCACTTGCAACATCAACAAGCAACTGCACTCAATTTTTTTTTGCACTCTTCCCATTAGGGGAACAAAATATGCTCCATATGACTTCACCAACCAACAATACTACTACCTTATCCCCCTAAGAGGTAGCCTTCATCAATATGAAACAAAATAATAAATCTTGAATTACTCCACTGGACTGGTGCACACTCTTATGCATCTAGTTGAATGAAGGAGGCATAATAACCCCTAACTTCTTTCGGAGATACTCAAATGTATCTTTAGGAAGAGCCTTCATGAAAATATCTGCAACTTGATCCTTTGTAGGCACATACTCTAGCTTCACCTCTTTTTTTGCAACTTTCTCTCCCAAGAAGTGACATCAGATTAAAATATGCTTTGTCCTTAAATGCATCACCAGATTATTTGATATATTGATAGAACCTATATTATTACACAAGATAGAAATAGGTTCATCATATCATATTTTGATATCTTTGATGTCTACTTCATCCACAACACTTGTGTGCAACAAGATGTTGTTGTAATATACTCTACCTTTGAAATAGATAATGATATTGAGTCCTACTTCTTACTCAACCATGAAACCAATCTACTTCCAAGAAAGAAAGGACATCCACTTTTATTTATTTTGTCATCCACACAGCCCACCCAATCTAAATTAGTATAGGTACTTAAAGAGAAATCAATATCTTTTGGATACCATAAACCATAGTTTGGAGTTCCTTGCAAATATCTAAATATCCTTTTTACTACCACCACATTTGATTCTCTAGGATCTTCTTAAAATTTGGCTACAAGAAAAACTGCATGCATACTTAGTTAGATGTAGCAACCCACCAATCATTGATCGATACTTATTCTCATAAGTATTAGGAGATTCATCATTCTTTCTCAACTTGCAACCAATAACCATAGGAGTACATACTGGTTTAGAGCCTTCCATTCCAAACTTCTTCATCATTTCCTTGACATATTTTGACTATGAAATGAATATCCCTTTTTTTGGCCTGATTACTTTATAGCCCAAAGAATAAATTCATCTCCCCAAACATAGACACCTCAAACTCTTTCTACATTTCTTCTATAGATATCTTGGACATACCTTCATTTCCTCCAAATAACTTAAATGTCATAAACATACACTATCACAATTAAGATTTGTTCTGTTCAACTTTAAAATACAAATTTTTATTTGCAGTACCTTTATTGAATCCCTCTTGCAACAAGTACCTATCTAGTCTTGCATACCAAGCTCTAGGAGCTTGTTTGAGACCATACAGTGCATTTTTCAATCTACAAACCATATTAGGATTATTTGATAACTGAAAGCCTTTTAATTGTTCAATGCATACCTATTCTTCCAACTCACCATTCAAGAATGTAGACTTCACATCCATCTGATAAACCTTGAAGTCCTTATGTGCTACAAAGGCCAAAAACATCCTAGTGGCTTCCATTCTTGCCACCGAAGAAAATTTCTCCTCAAAATCTATTATGTCCACTTGT
This sequence comes from Sequoiadendron giganteum, assembly GCA_007115665.2. Classification (NCBI taxonomy): domain Eukaryota; kingdom Viridiplantae; phylum Streptophyta; class Pinopsida; order Cupressales; family Cupressaceae; genus Sequoiadendron; species Sequoiadendron giganteum. The sequence continues at coordinate 949,196,827 of CM021100.1, read as the reverse complement.
GAGTAGCCTTTAAACACAAGTCTTTCCTTATTTTTTACAACTTCTCCATTCTCATTCACATTTGTTCTAGAATACCCATTTAGTTCATATTGCATTCTTGTTTGATGGTCTTGGGACTAATTCCCAAGTTTGATTCTTCTCAATCTACATCAATTCTTCTTCCGTAGCTTTGTTTCAATTCTCATCTTTACATTCCTTAATCACTATCTTAGGTTCTACTTTGGAAATTAGATATAGGTTTACTTGTTCTTTTGTCATATCACCTTTTCTTCGTGCCAGCACACCTCTACTCTTATCATCAATGATCTAACCTTCATAATGATTCTTTTTCACATACTTAAGAGTCTTAGGAATCCTTTGTGGAGCTTCTTCCTATTCAAAATGCATCTCCTTTTCCTTTTCTTCTTCTTTTCCTTCTTCTCTATGAGAGGACTCATTAGATTCATATCCTTCAACCAGTACTTAAATTTTATGTAGTTCTTCATCTAATTTGATACTTGCACTTTCAACTATCTTCTGAACAACCTCTTGTTGTAGCATCGGTAAGCCTTGCTTCTTGTAGAATATCTAAGGACTTGATTCCTTCATTTGACCTTGCATCAAACTTTCCCAAGTTTTCTTCATCTCTTTTGATATAACATTTTCTTCCTACCACTTTGAAATATTTGACAGTAAGAGTTCTTCCATACATAGTTCATAAGAAGTCTTTGGACTATTTACTCTTTCTTGTACTCTATAGAGCATGTATATTATAGTATGAATATATTTCTCCAATAGAAATTTGGTAGATTTACTTTCTTCATCATTGTCTTTGTTTCTTCCTAAACTATCATATTCTTTCTCTCCACAACTCTATTCTACTAAGGAATCCTAGGGGCTAACAAATGCCTCTTTATTCCATGATATTCACAAATAAAATTAAACTCATTGGAGGTGAAATCTCCACCTTTGTCATACCTTAAGAACTTGATTTTCATATCCATTTCATTCTCCACCATAGTCTTAAATGCTTTAAAATTATCTATCTAGTTTCTAATTTTTCTCTAAGAAAATTTACCCAAGTCATTCTAGAGTAATCATCAATTAACAACATGCAATACGTGTCACCTTGAAAGCTTCTTGTTCTTGTGGTCGACTTAGGTCTTTATGCACCAAATCCAAAGGTCCTATGGTAGATTATTCTTTGATATTGAACCTCTTTCTTATTTTCTTCCCAACATGACATTCCTTGCAAACTCCATTGATAGGCTTTATGATTCTTGGTAGATCTCTCAAAACTTGAGTAGAGTTGAACCTCACTAGGCTATCAAAATTGATGCGACACATTCTTAAATGCCATAGCCAAATTTCATTTATTTGAGTCATAAAAAACTTACCATTAGCACCTTTTAGTTGATAAACATTCCCATTTTTCCTTGCTCCTATAGCAACCAGAGTTCTAGAGCTTCCTTTTATGATTTCACAACCACCATCCTGAAATACAAGATTATATCCTTTTTTGCATATTTTTCCTACACTCAGAAGATTATGCCAGAGACCCTTGACACAAAGAACATAATTTGTATTATTCTTGCCATAAAAAATATTAGAACCTTTTCAACATATCTTAGAAAATGTATCATCACAAAACTTAACAAGACCACATTCAAACTTCTCAAGTTTAACAAACTTACTCTTATCACTTGTCATGTGATTTGAACATCCATTGCCAATTATCCAATGATTCTTCTCTTATCTAGCATGAAAAGAAATCACTATAGTCCCTTTGATGTTGTGACCTATTTCTAAGACAATTTCCTTCATACATCTTTTAGAGTCAATAGCATTATTTCCAACATTTAGAGCCACAAACAAGCATTCATCATCAGATATTCTAGCATCTTCTTTAACATAATAACTTATCTTGATAGATTTACCATTGTTATCCTTATATTTGTCATTTGAAACTTCAAGGCTATACATCTTGAAGCATAATGACCTATCTTTCCATAGTTAAAACATTTGAAAAGAAACTTACCTTTGTATTTTCCAGCCCCCTTTTTCAATCTCTTCATAAAATTTGCTTCTATCTCATCAAGGTCATCTAGATCTGATCCATCGTCCTTCTCTACTTTTCTAGCTTTAAAAGTAGTTTCTTTTATTGAATCATTTTGACCAAACTCTCTTAATTCAAAAGTAGTTAAAGAACAAAAAATATGATCTCTAGAAAAAATGGTCTAAATCTTGAACTTCCTCAGTAGTAGAAACTTTATGACTATAATATTTAGGAAGATTTCTTAATACCTTCTTTTCCACCTCATCTTCTTACAATTTTCCACCAAGGACATTGATGGAATTGACAACTTCATCCACTCTATGCATGAGCTTAGAATACCTTCATCTTCTAACATCCTTAGGGTTTCAAACTTAGTCTTCAAATTTTGCACCTTTTCTTGCTTGAACTTATCATCTCCTTCATAGACAATTTCTAGCTTCTTCCATATTTCTTTAGTAGATTTGTAACTCATAACCTTCATATGTTTTGAATCAACAAGACCACTCAAAATAAAATTCATTTATTTTCCATTATTATCATATTCCTTGATCTCATCATTAGTTGTTAGACCATTAGTAGGTATGGTATGTCTATCTTCAATTGACTTCCAAACTCCAAACCCTAGGAAAACAAGGAAACTATAGTGTCAAAAAATGTTGTCAGTGACATTTTCACACTTGTTTGGTCCTTCCTTGTGAAATTGGGCTTAAGGATGCCTTGACTTAGTGTTGTAATGTATTTAAAAAACTTGAATTAGGTCTTGGGCCCTTGTGAACTAGTGAATTTCAATGGTACCTTGCTAAAGTGTCATAACACACTTTCACACTTTTCTAAGGTTTTATCAATTAACTGAACCTAATAAACCTCTTTTAAATAAAAATGTACCTTAATCATGCCTTATTTGAAGTGTTGTAACACACTTTCACACTTTTCTAAGGTTATCATTAATACTTTGGATTTCTTATGCTTTAATTGACCTTATTTTGCATCCACAAGCCTTATTTAATGCATATTTTTGAGGATAATACCAGAAAAAATTGACATCCTATATAGGCATGGATTTGCACCCATAACATAAATTCCCCTTTACCCCCTTACACTTTAGAAAACCTAATGTGAAGGCTTAATTCCACTTAAGCTCACTGCTCACATTCCACTTGGCGCTTGTTTTGTGTGTCAGTGGGGGCATTTATGTCAAGGACATCCACGTAGCTTGCAGATGTCCGTGTGGCATGCTTACATCCCTGAAAACTTTATGTGGCTGGAGACTGCAAAGATGTTACACTTCCTATTGGGAGTCAAATTGTAATGCCCCTCTTCAGCTGGCTGACCCGAATATGGTCATTTTTCATCATTTCCTTTATATTCTTCATCCATTCATCCATAGTTCTCTTCAACAGAAGTTTGACAAGACCATTTGAGCATTCTCTGCACTTCATTAATCCATCTTCAAGCTTTGTAGAAACACTTTACACTCCATAAAAACAATCCACTACTCCATCACTCTGATAGTGGGAGCATAGGACAAACACCATTACAACAGAGGCTTGAGTTCCTCTCATCTTCTCGTCCACAAGCCTTGAGCACTTTGGATGGAGGTGGTAAGCTCCTCTTATCTTCTCTATCGTCTTTGGTTGAGTAAGCATGTATTGTTTGTAGCATCTTTTGTTTACATAGCTTGTATTCCCTTCCTTATCTTTAAATCTATCATTGCAAACTTGGCTATCCATGGAGGTGGAAAAACCAAAACGGGGGTCTGACAGAGGTAGGCCCCTAAACAGCCCCAAGATTTCCCCCTTTTTCTATGTGAATGTGGAGAGATCTTGAAGCAAGCTGACAAGAGGATTGTTGTACAAAATAATCTTCATCATCCTTGTGGTAATATATTTCCTTTATCACATTTGTATTTATGTTACATTCTTCTTAGGGTATGTGCAAAATCATCATGGAAAAAACAGGCCCTTAAGTGGCGATGAAAATTCAAAAAATCAGAGTTAGGTAACTTGACATAAAAATTTAAATAAGTTATCTATATTATTTCAAAAATATATAAGAATAAAATTTGTAGAAAATTGAATGTAGTTTCTAAACTACTAGGTTTATTTAAAAAAAAAAAAAAATCTATTTGGTGAAAATTTGAAATTTCAATGCAGTAGTACTTAAGTTTCAAGGAAAAAATAAGAAGTAGGTGTCTATCTGACCACCGTAACAACAAAAAAATGATAATATTGTTTTATAAGATTCTAGATATAAGTAGAGGAGTCATGTCCCAATGTGATGAATATTTTTTTGTAATTTTTTTCCAACTAAATAATTAATTATGAATTTTTTATTACAAATTTTAAAAAATATAAAAAATTGTATCTCTAACCATGTTAACGTGGTCAAATTTTCATGAAATTCAATTTTGTGTTTTTTAATCCTATAGTATGCGAAGCATAGAATGTGACACATGTTTTGGATTCTAAAAATGTGATACCGTTTGAAAGCTATAGATGTTTTTCAATCAGCCTATTAATCAGGACTTTAGTTGTAATTCAAATAGAAAATGAATAATAATTATTTATTAAATTCAAAGTTAAGCATAATTTATATTGTTGGAAATTTGAGAATCTCCTTTAAAAACCCTTTTCATTTCATCAATTTTCGGTAAAAAAAAAGTCATCAGCCACATGGGCCATCATATCACTTATGTATATCACCACTTCTTGGCCCATCATGATCCTGCACATACCCCTTAATCTCATTCTACTATTCAAGAAAACTCTAAACTAGGATAGCAATCCTTTCTTGAGGATTTAACCTTATCTCTCTGGTCTTGGCCGTATGGATGCCAGTGCGCCTGTGAGATGTCAACTTGTCACGCTATCATCTCGGAACCATGCTTCTATCCTCTAACATAGAGCTACCTGAGACGTAGAGTTGACCTTAAAAAGTGACTCGTATAGTCTCCCTTCAACTCTCATGATTGCAGAGTGATTGAAGGACACATAGTCCTCATCATTCTCATCCCCCTATCCTAATATTCATTCCAACTGAGGTAAGATAGGGAAGCCTTTCTGCTCTTGGCCTTTTGTGACCTGGGGCCTTGGAGTGGTTGGTCCCCCTCTCTAAATTTTTTGGTGAACCTAACTAGGACCAACATCTACCTATTTTTCAAGGTTTTGAGCTCTTCCTCTTATACCTATTGGTCATAGTACCCTTGTGTGTTGTGAAAATTTGTGAGCTTCACAACCCAGTCTATGACCTCTAGGCATATTATCAGAAGAATTCTATGACACCTTTCGATGGAAAAGATAAAATTTTCCTCTAATTTCACTACCGACCTTTTCTCTAGCTCTCCGATTGGCTATCTGCATAGGAGCACATATCACGAGGAAAATCTAAGTTTCTTGATGAAATTGATCACATCCCTACCCCTCTTGTGTCACTGACCTCCTCATACATATCCCCTCTAAGTATGTCATTAGCCTTAGTAAAGGGTTGGGTGCATTAGAAAATCACTTGGAAGGAAACTCAAAATTGGCTAGGGCTGCTAAAGTGATAAGTGAAATAAAGTACATGGCAGGTAAAGACCAGATAGGTGTGGAGCTCCTAGTTAGTCTCACTAGTCTAGCTGAGGCATGTGTCCCTTCAAACCATAACCACAGGGTACAAGGTGGCCTCTTTGGAGAATAAGAGAGACAACTATAAATGTTGACGCCTCGTACATCCATATACATGTTGACATCATCCCTTTGGTCAGTGTGTCCACCGCTTCTGAAAAATCTAAAACTATAAAGTAAACAGAATCCCTTTGGGTTTTCGCTTCACCCCTTATGTCGCCTCTAGTGAGGGAGAGTTTGGTGGGATGATTGGTGGACGCTTTGGAAGTGGAGGTGGCCTTGGCAGAGGCGATTCCAACGGAGGTCATGGTGGTGGCCTTGGAAGTGGTGATTGCTTTGGCAGAGGTCACACTAGCGGTAGTGGCATCAGTGGTGGCACTGGCAATAGTCATGGTGGCAGTCTAGACAATGGATCTAGTGGTGGTTCCAGTTGTCATTTATCCTCTAATGACCCTATTTTGAATACCCTTCTTTAGATCATGGGGAAGATGCAGAATCAGCTGGCGAACCTTTACTAGGCCATGTCCTAGCCTATTCTTCAACCATTCTTCTGACACAGCCCATTGTTAGTGGAAATCCTAAACACTCCATTATCGCAAGCGATGGAGATTCCAAAATTTGAAAACTATGGTGGTAAAGGGGACCCGTAGACACACATGTCCGCCTTTAATGCCTTATGCATAGATTTCTTCCATCACGATGCATTGATGGAAAAACTGTTTCCTCAATCCCTCAAAGATACAACACTAGATTGGTAATGTTATTTGCCAAATAATTCCATCTTCACATTTGATCAGCTTGTGAACCAATTCCTATGATAGTTCCAAGAAAATATTGGACCAAAGATGACCTTCTTAGACCTTGTTCAGTGCAAAAAAGGGGACAGTGAGAAGATTACAAAATTTATAGCATGATACCAAGCACTCTTCTCACAGGTCTTGTATTCGCTACCCAACTATAATGTATAGAAGCTCTTCATAGGGAACTTACAAAGGCCTTGGAAAGATAAGTTTTCCCTCATGATGTATCCTTCATTCACACATGTATGTGCATCTTTACGAGAGTACCAATAAACAATATTTTAGTTCGGGAGTCCTCTCTGACACTCCCGTTCTAAAGGGAGATTTATCGTATCAATCTCTAGAAGAGGTAAAGTTTTTGCAAATGTAGTAGCCACTGTGGATAACAATGGCCTCACATGTGACCGAAAGTTTACGAAACTATCAAAATCTTATTCTTCCATCTTACAAAAGTTGGTGAAAGATAAGGTCCTTACCCTACCAACCCCTAAACTAGTTAGAGAACCATCAAGTTAATAGAAATGATACCGAATGCTGCATGCACCTGTGTCATGAGATACATGATTTTATCGAGGATGGTACTATTCATCTTTATGGGAGTAAGCAAAACATGAAAAAATCAGTCATGAAATCTAACACTGACTTACAAATATACATGAACCCATTTATGGCACATTCTACTAACATGATTATCGATCCTTTTGATTTTTTTTCTTTCCCAAAGCCATATGTTAACATGGTTACTGTTACTCCCTCTCCTCATCTTGCAACTGGTTCTTTGGATGTAACATTTACTTTGCAAGATGTGTCAGCGAATGGTAAGCCTTCTTCACTTTATATTTCCGCTTACCTCAATGGTAACATTGTGACAGGGGTGTGAATGTCATCATGGAGGAGACACTAACCTTAAATTCCCTAAAAAGGGAGGAATATGAAAAAAAAAATCCATCATCCGTACGCATGATGGAATTTCTCTTAAACCTTATTTATCGATAACATTGTCCATCTTGGTTGAACCCAGGAACATAGATGTAGTCTTCGATGTTATTCTTGAGTCAGACCTATTTAGAGTGAAGATAGGAATACCTTGGTTGGCTTCCATGAATGGGATCACCTCTATAATCCATAAATACCTTAAGTTTTCCCATGAGGGTGTCATGCACGTGGTACATGATACTGGATATCATCCTATGGTATCTCGTGGGGTATACTCATTGGGTCACTTTTGGCCCACTCCCATTGATCCACCCCCACAAAGAATGGACCTACTTTACAAGAACTATGTGAAGTATAAGATTGGAGGCAAGGGATAGCCAAATCTAACCCTTCTTGTAGTTCAGCAGCCAACTACCTCCTCCTCTCGAAATGGAAAGGAGAAGCTCACTTCCTCTCGGGCTGACTCATCTACTCCCCTCTCTTGCGAAGAGTATTGGATGAACAAGCTCGGGTTCTACCCACCGAGTCTGATGATTCCTCCTTGGTGAAATAACAAGATCAAGATATCGAATCCCCCTAATGGGTCCCTAAGATCCTAGTACTCTCTGTATGGAAGAAAGAAAGGCTTGCAGAGAGAATTTTCCTCTCGACCTTTTCCTGTTCCACCAAATAGAAAAGGGTCCACCCCTAAGGTGGTAGAGTTGATTCCTCCTTCCATTTCTGAACCTACTCCTTCTGCTCCCATTCAGTATTTTTTCCTTCCACTAGAAAAAACTATGGAAGACACTCCCATGGTTGAGCAGAGTCCTTATGTCCCTTTGCAAGCTCCAACTCCTAGTTTGAAGAGTTGTAGAAACTGCCTTGTATGCAAGTGCAAGTGTAGGTGAAATGATCTCCTAACTAAGCAAGCATCCTTATAGAAGGAGGAGGAGAATATGACACCTCATATTGTGTCCTCCTCTTTCCCCTCTTCTACCTTTGATCTAACTAGCTCTGAATCTCTTCTAGCTCCCGCTATTAGTGCACATGTGCCTGAAAAGGTGCAGGTGTTTAACACTCCTTCGATGGAGTCGCCCCTGCTGACCTCCATTCTAGATGTCTCAACTTTCCCAAAGCCCGTGGATATGGTTAATACTTTGGTCGTATCTGTTGTGGTTCTTTCCTCTTCTCCTTCGACCCTCCTTGCTTTGTCTATGGGGATTTCACCTCCTTTGATGAAAAAGAAGGTAGAGTGTGGTCCCTCTAGCAAGGGAGGATGTAAGAAGATCCCGCCTTCTCCGAAGGGTGGCTCTGCACTGAATTTTTTCTATCATAGTGATGAAACCAACTCCCCCCCCCCCCAAGTTCATCATCGCTCTCGAGTCTCTCAGTGAGCCTAGCGGTGAACCTCAAGTGAAAAATCCTTCATCCATCGAGGTGAAACATGACACTCCCATTAAGTGTATGTTTAACTCGATGGATGAAGTCATTAACCTTAGACCCACAAGAGTTGAGCGATGGATACCTCATTGGTCCCTCTGCCTTAGCCCTTGTAGCGGGAGGATCAGAAGCTCCTCCCCTTAACATTACACCATTGGAGGCTCGTCATCCTTTCCCCTATGATGATCTAGAGTGGGAAGCTAATGACCTCTTGGTCGAATAGTGTTAGGGGGAGATCCTCTTCTTGATCTTTAGATTAGATGTGTGTGTGTTGTGATGTGTTCCCCCATAATCATTTTATGCATGCCTGGATGACCCTCGTCACCCCTGTTGGTGCTTGGATATAAGTGTGGTGTTTGTGTTGTAAACCTTCAGGTCTATATGTATCTCTATTCTTCCATGTTTGTCATTGAATTTTGATAAATTGGGGATGATGCAAACCATTGAGAGCATTTAGGCCTCCTTCCATGTTGACCCAAATTTTTATTTTTACTTTGTCTTCCGTGCATTCTTCCTGATCTGGTTGGGGATTGATGATATTTCTCCTTGCACTACGATTACCTATTACATATATAAATAGAGGCAAATATGACCCCATGAAACTAGATCCCCATGTGCCCTTTGTTTGTGTTCTCTTTTCCTTTGCTTTCTCTTTCTCTTTCTCTCTTCTTTGCTTGAGTTGTCCCTTTTATGTGTGACAACGTTACTTCTACATTGCATGATCTTTAGAAAATTCTTTCATTTCCAAATGAATATTTTCTCGAAGATCCTTCACATACTTCTTTGTTAGAATTGCATTCTCGACTTAAAACCCTAATGAAACATGTTTCCTTCATCATGGGTTCATAAATAAATTTCTTGGAAACCCTCTTCCGAAGTGGGAATGGTTTTAGTCTTCCCCTCACATGGGCGCATCTCCTTCCTTTCAAATTATTTGATGAAGTGAACATCTTTTGAAAGGATTCCATGATGATGAATCGATTCAAGAAAGAAGATGGTAGCTTTTCGACAATGTGTCCCTTGAGTGGACCTCTCCTTTTCACAACGGGTTCCCAAGGGACCCCTTCAAAAGCTTTCAATAAGTTCTATGGCGTCTAGCTCAGTAGTAGCTCGACTAGAACAATTTTGCATCTTCACGTCTAGCTTGGGGGTAGCCCAGCTAGACCGATTTCACTTCTTCACGTCTAGTCTGGGGGCAACCAGACTAGGCCTACTTTTCATCCCCACATCTAGCTTGGGGGCAGCTCGACTAGACTTCACTTTTCAAACAACGTGTCCCTTGAGTAGATCCTCCTTCCTTTTTAAGGGTTCCCGAGGGACCCCTTCAAAAGTTTACCAACTCAGAGATGGTCTGCGTGAGTATCTATTCATTGTCCTGTCCGACCGCTTCCTAACATGTTCTATCTGTGGGTAAACATGTCTCCCTTTCTCACTCTATGGAGTCCCCTTTTGCTTGGTTTCCCTCATGTGAGAGTTCTTGGGGGATATCTTCCTTGCAGGTTTGCGGGTCTGTAAGGTGCTTTTCATATTTTTCTTAATGTGAGAGTTCTTTAAGGATACCCCCCTTGCAAGACTGTGAGCCTGTGAGGCACTTTCGTTCTGGGTATGTGCAGGATCATCATGGAAAAAATAGGCCCTGAAGTGGCAATAAAATTTACAAAAGTTAGAGTTAGGCAACTTGATGTAAAAATTTGAATAAGTTATCTATATTATTTCAAAAACATGTAAGAATAGAAGCTATAGAAAATTTAATGTAGTTTCTAAACTACTAGGTTTATTTAAAAAATAAAAAAATCCATATGATGAAAATTTAAACTTTCAATACAGTAGTACTTAAATTTTTGTTGGGAACAGGTGCCTCAAATTCTAGCTTGGACCTCTAAAAATACTTGGTTGATTTATCATCATTCTCAGCCTTTACCTCTCTACCATTGAGAACTTTTCTAAAAGGCTCGGTATGGCAGTTTACCGCCTTTCCGCGGGACTCTGTTGGTCTATCCACGGTTAGGTGGTGTTACCACCATACTGTGGGGTCTCCATCTTAGGCTAGCAGTAGCATGGTGGACGAGAGTAGTCAGCATGAAGGTCTATCTCCCTATTGCGGAGGGTGTTCATTGGTGGCATGGTGGCCACATTGAATGAAGCTAGTTAAGCGAAGCTCACTTACTGCCACACCAGGATAGCCTTTTGTCCATGTCGCGGTAAGCCTTGGAGATCAGATATAATGGTCACCTGCTTACCAGAGAGGTCTAGTGATCGGGGCAAGGTAGGGTGATGTGTCCATTGACAGACTCTGGTGGTTACCTCCATACCAAGGGAGGCTTTTCTTAGCCTCGCGGTTGGGCGGTGGCATCGCCATATTGCAGTAGTTCGATTTGAGCACGGTGGTGAGGTTGTGTTAAGCGGCAAGCTAGAAGACAAGCCATTACCTTGCTACTACGAGGGTGTTAGGATGGACCTAGGGTTGGGTGGTGGCACCGCCATACCACAGAGGTCTGTCAACATTAGAGTGGTACCGCAGTGTCACTACCATACCGCGGTGGCCTCTTTGGCTCAAGGAGGTAGCGTGGTAAGAGTTTTTTGGCACTTGTGTTGACTAGTCACACTTGACTGGAAGCGCTGAACAAATAGAGAGGTAAAATGTGGCAAGAAATCAACATCTGATTGGTCGAAGTCTGGAGCAGTGAAACTAATAAATGCAAGATGTGTTCCAGCTGATGATAGAGTCTGATTAAGGCAATGAGAGTTAATGTCTAGGTGGCCCAATGTGTGATTGCAAGGTAGATTGGTCAGAATATCGGATTGCTTGTTTGGGTGAATGGTGCATCATTCAGGCCTATGATTGGTTGGTATGATAAATGTGATGTATGCCTTGTACAGTCGATTACATTATATAGTCAACTAAGGGTGGCAGTGAGATAGAGTTAGACAAAAGAGACAGAAGAGAATAGAGAGTTGTACTCAATGTATACTAAAAAGAAGTATTATAACAGTGAGTGCATGAAAAACTAAAGTCTACTACTGTGAGCTAATTATCAGAGAGTGAGTACTATGAGCTTTTTTTTTTAATTTACTTTACTATAATACAAAGTGTCTTCTCTTAGTGTGGTGGGTTTTTTCCTAAAAGGGTTTTCCCACGTAAATCTAGTGTTATCTGTGATTGCTTTTTTTTTTCTCTCTTGTTACCCTACATGTGTTCATCTCAGTTATTTTAAGAAGCTTTAAAACTGGTCTTTTGCACTTCTCCTCTATTTTTTTCGTGTTAGGAAAGCGATTCCGCACCTCTACTTTTCCTTTCAAGTGGTATCAGATCTTGGCCAGTTGTGTTATCCTTGTAAGTAAAGCTGGTTTTTTGTGCTATTATTGTTCCAGTGGGAGTCTTACAAAGTTAGAACCTAGTTTTATTTGAGATGGTGAGTACATCAGGTAGATTAGAGATTGAAAAATTGAATGGTGGCAACTTTGAGTTGTGGAAACTCAAAATGGAAGACTTTCTTGTGGATAGAGACCTCTGGGTTGCTGTTTCTGGAAGTATGCCATAAGGTATGAAGCAAGAATCTATGGGACCTTGTAGATAGAAAAGTGAGAGGTATGATAAGACTTAGTCTGGCCAATTCTGTACTCTTGAACGTCCACGAGGAGAAGTCTACAACTTCATTATGGAAGAAGCTTAGTGATATTTATCAGGGAAAGTCTCTAGTAAATAAGTTATTCTCGAGGAAGAAGTTGTACCCCTTGAAGATGGAAGAAGGTACATCTGTTGCACACCATCTGAACTCATTTAATATGAGTGTTGCTCAGTTGGAATCTATGGGTGTGAAGATTGAGGAGGAGGATCGTTGCATGCTCCTGTTATGTTCTTTACCTGACATTTGGGATCATCTTGTAATAGCTATTGGAAGTACGACCACTACTTTCAAGATGGAAGATGTTATAGCCTCATTGATGCTTGAAGAGATGTGAAGGAATTCTTCAAAAATGGCCAAAGAGGCCCTTGTTGTTTGAGGTAGATTGAAGGAGAAAGGCAAGAAGAAGGACAAGAAGTCTAAATCTAAATCTGTAGGGAGATCAAAGTCTCTTAGTAAAAATTCCAAGGTCAAATGTTGGAACAGTGGGCAACTTGGTCATATCCGAAAGGATTGTAAGGAGAAGAAGAAGAAGAAGAGTAATGCTTTAGACAATGACTCCTCTCAAAGTGATGCAGGTGCTTTCATTGCAGCCTTGGCAATTCAAACATCAGATGATGTCTGGTTGGTTGAATCGGGTGCATCCTTTCACATGACGTCTCATAGAGAATGGTTCACTAAGTATGAGAAGTATGATGGTGGAAAGGCATACCTGGCGAGTGATTCAACATTGGAGATTTTTTTCCATGGAAGAGTCAAGATATAGTTCTTTGAAAGAATAATCGAAGGGATTGGTGATGTACTACACATACCAAGTTTGGCTCGTAACTTAATTTCTATCAGTAAGCTGAATGATACTGGTGTGAATGTTTCTTTCTTGAGTAAATGATGTAAGATGGCTAGAGCTGCAATGGTGTTGGGTAAGGGTGTATGTACTGACACTCTGTAAAAGTTGGATGCACGTCCTGTTCAATGCAACGCCTTTGTAAAGTCAAGGGAAGTTGTTCCTATAGAGGAAGATGAAGATGCTTCTTTGGCTGCAAATACTTTGGAGGTGAAACTCCCAACATAGCAGACCATGTCGTGGCATCATAAACTCGGTCACATAGGTGAGAAAGGTTTAAAAAACTTGAAAAATAAAAATCTTGTTGAAGGGCTTGATGATTGTAGCCTTGAGTTTTATTTTTGCGAAAATTATATTTATAGAAAGCAACACTGTGTTTCAATTTATTCGAGTCCTCATAAATATTCTGGTGTACTCGATTATGTTAATTCTGATGTGATTGGTCCAGTTAATGTTCCTTTGTTATCAAAGTCTAGATATTACGTTTCTTTTATTAATGAATATTCGAGAAGGGCATTTATATACTTTCTTAAGAGTAAATCAGAAGTGTTTAGTCAGTTTAAAGAATTTAATACTTTGGTACACAATCAGACTAGGAAGAAAATCAAATGCTTGAGGACAAACAATGGCGGTGAGTTTTTGTTCTGCAGAATTTGAAAGTTATTGCAAAGACCATGGGATTAAAAGGCATAAAAATATACCTTATACTCCACAACAAAATGGAGTTGCTGAAAGGTTGAACAAAACGTTAATGGAGAGAGAGAGAAGAATGTTGAGCAGTGTTGGTTTGGAGAAAAAAATTTGGGTTGAGGCTGTGGCTACATCGTGTTACCTGGTAAATCATTCACCTTGTTCTGCTCTAGTTCACAAGACACCTTTGGGCATGTGCAAGATCATCATGGAAAAAATAGGCCCTTAAGTGGCAATGAAAATTAAGAAAATCAGTGTTGGGCAACTTGACATAAAAATTTGAATAAGTTATCTATATTATTTCAAAAATATTTAAGAATAGAATTTGTGTAAAATTGAATGTAGTTTCTAAACTACTAGGTTAATTTTTGTAAACAAAAAATCTATTTGGTGAAAATTTGAAATTTCAATGTAGTAGTACTTAAATTTCAGGGGAAAAATAAGAAGTAGGTGTCTGTCTGACCACCCTAACCATAATAAAATCATAATATTTTTTTATAAGATTTTAGATATAAGTAGAGGACTCATGTCCGGATGTGATGCATATTTTTTTGTAATTTTTTTTCAAATATATATTTAATTATGAATTTTTTATTGCAACTTTTCAAAAATATAAAAACTTGTATGTCTCGCCACCTTAACTTGGTCAGAACTTAATGATTTTTTTTTTTTCTTAATCCTATATTATGCAAAGCATAGAATGTGACACATGTTTTGGATTCAAAAAATGTGACACCGTTTGAAAGCTATAGATATTTTTTTATCAGCCTATCAATTAGGACTTTAGTCGTAATTCTAATAAAAAATAAATAATAATAATTTATTAGATTCGAAGTAAAATATAATTTATATTGGTAGAAATTTGAGAAGCTCCTTTACAAACCCTTTTCGTTTCATCAATTTTAGGTAAAATAAAAGTCGTTAGCCACATGGGCAAAGTTTGGAAAAGCAAGGTAAGTTGTTAAACACATTTTACGTGTTGAATTTTTAGGATTGGCAGGTCCAAACAAAATCTTGAGCCTAATACCGAGCCTAATCCTTAGGCATTAAATTTTATGTCAGAATATCAGATATCTAATTCAAATCGGATATTCGATTCAAATCCGATATCCGATTAAAATCCGATATATGATATCTTTTAGATCAGTTTTAAAACAATTTATACAATCTTTAATATATGATTTAAAAATGCAATTAAGTTTATAATTTAATATATATAATATCCAATAAATTTTATAATGTAATATAGTTAATATATAGTTTATGATAATCTCTTACCGAATTATGTATTTAATATATAATATATTATTAAATGTATAATATTTAAATAATATTACAATATTTTAGTTAATCTATAAATATTTTAATATTATTTCAATATTTTAGTTAATCTATAAATATTTTAATATTATTTCAATATTTTAGTTAATCCATAAATATTTAAATATATATATTACCAATTTATAAAATATTTAAATATTATCTCTTTCCCTCTCGCTCTCTCCACCTCTATCTCTCTCAAGTCTCTCACTCAATCACTCCTCTCTCTCTCTCTCACTCTCCCTCTCTCCCTCTCCCTCTCTCTCTCTCTCTGTATCTCCCTCCCACTCTCCCTCCCTTTCTCCCTCTCTCTCCCTCTCTCTCCCTCCCACTCTCCCTCTCACTCTCCCTCTCCCTCTCTCCCACTCTCCCTCTCCATCTCTTTCTCTCTCTCTCTACCTCCTCTCCTCTCTCCCCTCTCCATCCCTCTCTCTCACTCTCTCTCCTCTCTCTCCCTCTGTCTCCCTCTCCCTCTCTCCCTCTCCTCTCCCTCTCCCTCTCCCTCTCTCTCTCTCACTCTCCCACTCTCCTGGCTTTATCTCCCTATCCTCCTCTCCCTCTCCTTCTCTCTCCCATCCCTCCCTCTCCTCTCTCTATCTCTCCCTCCACTATCTCTCCCTCTATCTCTCCCTCTCACTCTCCCTCTCTCTCTCTCAATCTCCCACTCTCCCACTCTCCCTCACTCTCCCACTCTCCCTTTTTCCCTCTCCATCTCACTCTCCCACTCTCCCTCTCTCTCTCTCACTCTCCCCTTAAGTTACCTTTATTCCGTTCTTAAGATTTCACTTTAGTTTGCATAAAGTGACATTTAATAATTATATTAATTACTAAATGTTTTCCTATTAGGCTTTATTTTAGGGTTTGCATGATCTCCTTGTTAAGGATGGATCCTTTGTATTATTCATAATTCCCTTTTGTTCTGATAAGATAATTTCTCCATTTTTTCAAAGCTTCAAACCCTTGTTTGTTTTCTCCATCCATTCTCTTCCTTGTGATAGGTATTCATTTGCATGCAGGTGTTTATGGAGTCTGAAGTTTGTTTTGACAACTTCTACATGGTATCAGAGCCTAAATTTGATGGCTAAATGGCCGTTGTCGCATTTTTTCAATTTGGCTTATTGTTTTTTTAAATAAAAAATAATAAAAAACTTTTCATTTTTTAAAGAAAAATCATAAAAAAAATACATGGTAATAAATTTTTTTTTTTTTTGAAATTAATAAAATAAAACGGGCTTGCATGGGGCCATGACCTGCCAAGGTACCGCCATCGGTGGTACTATCAGATTGCCGGTCGGTAGTAAAGCCGGCAGCGGCTGGCAGTACGTCGGCCGGTGTACAAAGGGGCCTGCAGGCCTACAGACACAGGTACCTTGTACAAGGCCTCAACAAGCCTTTAAAAGATTTTTAAATTTTTTTATTTTTTTCTATTCGATTATTTTATAAAAAAAATGAGACGAAAATCTGAAAAACAATATTTTTTTACCAGGATTTTTTTCTCTATTCCGTGAGCAGATGGACGGTCATATAGATAAAAAAAATTTGCCCCTAAAATCAACTTTGTCCAAAATGGATGAATGAAAGTCAATTTAGGGGTTTTAAACCGCTGCGGATCCAACAACGAGGTCTGTTTGGACTCAAAATGCTTTGAAATTGTAGGTGATTCCCTGGATCAAAAAAGCAAACCCCCAAAACTGTGAATGCCTGATCCAACCTTTGTAGCTCCAAATTCTTGAAACAAGAACATGCATGTAGCAAGAAAGCTCCGATACCATGTAGAAGTTGTCAAAACCAACTTCAGACTCCAAGAACACCTACATGCAAATGAATACCTGTCACAAGGAAGAGAATGGATAAGGAAAACAAACAAGGGTTTGAAGCTCTGAAAAAATGGAGAAATTATCTTATCAGAACAAAAGGGAATAATGAATAATACAAAGGATCAATCCTCAGGAAGGAGATCATGCAAACTCTAATAGGAAAATATTTAATAATTAATATAATTATTAAATGTCACTTTATGCAAACTAAAGTGAAATCTTAAGAAGGGAATAAAGGTAACTTAATTAACACAATTAAGTTAAAACCTTTACTCTAAGACCTCTATCCCTCTCCCACTCTCCCTCTCACTCTCCCTCTCCCTCTCTCTCTCTCCCTCTCCCACTCTCTCTCTCACTCTCTCTCTCTCCCTATCCCTCTCC
>CM021100.1:949118001-949178405 GCA_007115665.2 Sequoiadendron giganteum | reverse complement strand
CCCTCTCCTTCCCACTTTCCCTCTCCCTCTCCCTCTCCCTCTCCCTCTCCCTCCCCTTTCCTCTCCCTCCCCTTCCCTACCATTAACCCTTAGGTCTATGTGTGTACAAATCGGATATCCGATTTGTGAAACTTCATTGTGTAGAGGTGAAACCTTACCATTGCAGAACATGTTTTACAAATTGGATATCGGATTTGTGGGCCATAGAAAAGCCCCATGTGGGTCATTTTTGTGCATTCCGACGGATCCTGCAATCTGTTTGCAGCACTTTGCAGGTGACAACGTGCGGTTTCAGACAGGAAGAGACAAAGATAAACTTTTTGGAGCATCTTGTACTCAAATTTGTCATACATAATGATTTTTTAGCATCTTTTACTTGGTATAATGGGGAGTAGTAGTCGTTAGAAGCAAAAACGTAAGAGAAAGCTGACAAAAGAACAAATTGAAGGATATAGACAAAGAGATAGAGAAGGTCATATGAAGAAAGGATAAGGTATGTTAAATATTGGTGAACCTGAGCCCTCTAGTATTTCAAGTGAAGAGGAAATTGAATATATTCAAGATGAAAATGTAGAACATGATATTGAAATCGGGAATGAAAATGTTCAAAATGATATTGAGAATTTTCAAGGTGAAAATGTTGGAATTGAAGATGTTGAACATAATATTGAAATTGGGAATGGAAATATTGAAATTGATAATGAAAATGTTGGAATTGAAGATGTTGAACATGATATTGAAATTGGGAATGAAAATATTGAAATTGATAATGAAAATGTTGGAATTGAAGATGTTGAACATGATATTGAAATTGGGAATGAAATTGTTCAAATTTATATTGAAAATGTTCAAGGTGAAAATGTTGGAAATCAAGATGTTGAACATAATATTGAAGCAAGTGTAAATTATGTTTCACCAGATTACATGAGAAATGAAGAACCTTGTGTGGAAGAAAGATGTATTCCAAATTCAAGACCTTCAAGGGCCCTTAAATGGTTAGTTGAAATTGATGATAACATTATAAACAATTTTGAAGGCAAGAGGTCAACATGAACTATTCGGTTGTGGGCTAGAATACTTTCCAACCAATATTTTAGCGATAAGACATTGACCGAGCAGTGCCAAATTTTTGTACAATTGCTAAAGATGCAAAAGATGAGACTTTTGCTAGCCAAATTGAAGGTTTGTCTGAACAAGAGGACCGAAAAAAATTCTATTATTGTCAAAAATATTTTTAATGCTCTCAAGTCTATTAGAAAAAATAACAAGGAAAATTATAAGAAAGCTGCTTGGAGAGTCATTACCACTGCCCCAGTAAGCCATCGATTGAAAAAGGATCGCTTTATGAGACAAACTTGTATTGATTTTGACTTAAATCATAAAAATTTGGATAGAGCACTTGCAAGAAGAGAAAGAATAGATGATCCTCTTCAAAATGATACATGGGCTTTTGGCGGGAGGCTTCCACGTGTTGATAAGAAGCTAACCGATAATGTAAAGTAGGAAATTCAACACTTTTGGCATGATAACTCTAGAGTATCACCCAATGCAAAGGATGTTTTAAATTTAAGAATTGGCAGTTGAGACCATACACCGCATCCTAAAAATTTCTTTGAATCAATCCAAACAATGTTGTTCAACAAAATTTTTTCAAACACATCCAAATATGGAAATCTCGCAAAGAAATTTTGAAGGTTTGAAGCCATTTTATTGTGTGCCTCTTAAGATTCGTAATACTTGTTGTTGCAAATACCATGTGGAGTTTTCAATGTACCATGAACTATTATGCTATATCCATTCTACTTTGCATACTAATGAAATGTTTTAGGAGTGTGGTGCAATGCATCCTCCAAAATCATCAAGGGACTTGCTAGATCTATTTTTATGTTCTAGGGATGATGGTTCCTTTTTCTATAGAAATGATTTTTTAAATGCGAAGTGCTCACAATGTGGTGGCTTGTCAAAGTTTGTTCAATGTTTTCATGAGGGTTCCGAACATGAATTTGGAAAGAATCTTGTTGAGAAAAAAGAGATATGAGATAGTCAAATATACTTTGCAGAGTGAAGGTGAAAGTTCTAGATGCGAGTTGGTTACAAAAGAATGCACTGTTGCTGATTTTATTTCAGATTTTAAAGACAATATTTTCTACAAATATACAAGGCATAGTCATAGGTCTCAGTGGTTGGATCAATAATTCAAGATATGTAAGGACTCTTTTCCAATTGGCACTATTATATCAGTGGTTGATTTTGTTGAAAACTACACATTGCAACCACAAAATGAGGTACAATCTCAGTATTACAATTCCATTTAGATTGCTATTTTTTTCCACATAACATTTAGACATGCACCTGATAGTATAGAGGAGGATCACAAGATAATCAGAGAGTATCATTTTTATATGAGTGATGATAGATCTCACTCGTCCGAGTATGTCCAACATTGTTTTGAGAATTTTTTTGAGTTCTTGCAGGAGCATGATATAGCATTGGGCCGACATCTCATTTGGTTAGATAACTGTACATGTCAATTCAAGAATGCTCGTATGTTTTATTGGTTGAGTAGAATGCATGTAGAGAGGGGTGTACCTAATATTTGGAGTTTATTTGAAGTTGGGCATGGGAAAGGGAAGCATGATGGAGTAGGTGCATGTGTAAAGAGAGCTCTAGCTAAGGAGCAATTGAAGATTTCAAGAGAAAAATTCAGTGATGCACGTTCTATTGTTCATTTGTCTAGTTCAACATTGTCATAGGGAGGGATACTTGATTCAATAGTGCACAAATTATTTTGGTTGGTTGAGGAGGGTACAATGGGAGGAAGATTGGATTGTCATACAATCAAAGATTCTTCAAAGATGCATTCATTTCAAAGCTCAGATGCAAGCACATGGACCATTTGGACACGACAGTTGGCTTATTTTTGTCAGAGTTGAATTGAATGTGAGTCAAGTGAGTGGGTGGATACATGGGTTCCACAGTATCTAACTCCTTTATCTCAATCTATATCCATGAAAAATTACACAATAGAAAGTTCACTTGATTACGACTGACTTTCAGATCTACTACATTCAGGACATGTTTTTACAGTTGTTGAACCGCAGGGAATGAAGAGAGATCAGAATATTGGTTGGCTCGATGTGTGCGGGTAAAGCACAAGCTAACACTATCGATGGAAGATGATGATGGGTTCATGTATCCTACAAGTTCAGTTGTGGTTGTAGGAAATTGGTTGCGAACATACATGATTAGAAAGAATGGCATACCTGGATTTGAAGACTACGAGAAACACAAAAGTATTCTCATGTATTCAAACCTTGTTATAGCAACAAATATTAAGTTGTTGAAGCATCATGCCAAACCAAAGACAAAACAACTATGGACACTTAGTAATGTTGATCATGGAGCAATATTGGATACTCTTAAGCAAAGAGATGACCCTTCAGGCACACTTGAATAGCATATTCAAGAATGGAAAGCACAATGCTTAAGCCTCTTTTTTGTTGTGACAATATAGATATATCATTTGACAAATTTTGTGATATTCTTGGCACAATTGATCATGGACCTGCTGCAACAATAGCCAACTCTGATCCTTTCAAAGAGGTATGCAACATATTACAATAATATAGATTGGTTATTCAAAGCATCTTATATAGTTTGCATTACCAATTCATCATCATTCAAGTTGTTTAGATTAATATAGATTTGTTATTCTAAGCATATTTTTTGTTGTTATAATATAGATTTATCATTTGACAAATTTTGCGATATTCCTGGCACGATTGATCATGGACCTGCTGCAACAATAGGAAACTCTAATCCTTTTAGAGAGGTATATGACAAATTACAATAATATCAATTGTTTATTCTAAGCATATTTTTTATTGTATGTAGTTTAACTGCTACCTTGATGGTTTGTACATGTGCTTGTCACTCCAAAACGCCAACATACTACTCTTGTGGAAGACTGTGCCCTGAATGCCTCAAATAGGAAAATTTTGTAAAAACTAAATTTTGAAATGTGAAACGATGTAAAAAGGTCATAACTATGTATAGGAATAATCTATATCTAGTGATGTTTTTTGAAATACGGTTCAAATGTTTGGCATTATATAAAGGGTATGTTTAAAATGTAAAAAGATTTTTGAACTTAATTGAGCTACAACCGTAGGTTTTCTTCTTGGTTTTTTCCTGTCAGTATGCTCGTTTGAACCAAGTTTTGTAATATCTCCTATTTATATATAACAAATTACAATGGCTTGCCACTTTTTTGAAAAATAAAAAAAGTAAAAAGTTCATTATGAATTTCATTTCCCATGTAATTGATTCAAGTTGATTGGGTAAGAGTTTTCTGATACAACAACTAGAACTTGCACAATCTTGATCCAACCTTAAATCTTTCTGCCCCCACATTTCATTGACATTAGCACTTTGGACTCTTAAGAGATAGTTTGTCAAAGATTGCTTCCTTTTAGCACTTTGGAATCTTAAGGGAAAACGTCGATCCAATGTAGCTCAGAGTGATTTGGCGTATTTGGGTGCAAAAGAGAACCATACCTAGCGTAAACGTACCCATCGAACATGTTGGAACAATCCGTTTGGATGTATGAGTTTGAGAATAAAAGTTGCACCACTTTACAACTTTTCCCTCAATTGAAAACTCATCACCACAGGAAAACGCCTTCGAGATAGCAAAAAATGAGATAGGTTATTGTATATGGTCTCAACATGATCTCACAACCTTAGACGAAGAGTCTGTAAGCATCACAATTTATGAGAAATAGTCCATCAAAGATTGCTGCCTTTTAGCACTTTGGACTCTTAAGGGAAAACGTTGCTCCAATGCAGCTCAGAGCGATTCGGCATATTTGGGTTCAAAAAAGAACCATACCTAGTATAAACGTACCCATCTAGATGTGTTGGAACAGTCCGTTGGGTCGTACGAGTTCATGAATGAAAGTTCCACCACTTTGCAACTTTACACTACTTGCATCTGACAACTTTTCCCTCAATTGAAAACTCATCACCATGGGAAAACACCTTCGAGATAGCAAAAAATGAGATAGGTTATTCTAGATGGTCTCAACATGATTCCATATCCTCAGACGAATATTTTTTAAGCATCATAGTTTCCAAGAAATAGTTCGTCAAAGATTGCTGCCTTTTAGCACTTTGGACTCTTAAGGGAAAATGTCGCTCCAATGTAGCTCAGAGTGATTCGACGTATTTGGGTGCAAAAAAGAACCATACCTAGCATAAACGTACCCATCTGGATGTGTTAGAATAGTCTGTTGGGTCGTACGAGTTCAAGAATGAAAGTTGCACCACTTTGCAACTTTACACTACTTGCATCTGACAACTTTTCCCTCAACTGAAAAATCATCACCATGGAAAAATGCCTTTGAGATAGCAAAAACCAGGAGATGTTATTGTAGATGGTCTCAACACAATCTCATATCCTCAGATGAAGATTCTGTAAGCATAACGGTTTCCGATAAATAGTCTGTCGAAGATTACTACCTTTTAGCACTTTGGACTCTTAAGGGAAAACGTCGCTCCAATGCAGCTCAGAGCGATTCGACGAATTTGGGTGAAAAAGAGAACCATACCTAGTGCAAATGTACCCATTCGGACGTGTTGGAATATTCTATTGGGTCGTACAATTTTGAGAATGAAAGTTGTGCCACTTTGCAACTTTACACTACTTGCATTTGGCAACTTTTTCCTCAACTGAAAACTCATCACCACGAGAAAATGCCTTAGAGATAGCAAAAAATGAGAGAGGTTATTGTAGATGGTCTTAACACAATCCCACATCCTTAGATGAAGAGTTTGTAAGTATCATGATTTCAAAGAAATAGTCTGTCAAAGATTGCTTCCTTTTAGCACTTTGGACTCTTAAGGGAAAACGTTGCTCCAATGTAGCTCAGAGTGATTTGGCATATTTGGGTGCAAAATAGAACCATACCTAGCGTAAACATAGCCATCCGGATGTGTTGGAATAGCTTGTTGGGTCATATGAGTTCGAGAATGAAATTTTCACCACTTTGCAACTTCACACTACTTGCATCTGGAAACTTTTCTCTCAACTGAAAACTCATCACCATGGGAAAATGCCTTCGAGATAGAAAAAATTGAGAGATATTATTGTAGATGGTCTCAACATGATCCCATATCCTCAAATGAAGATTCTGTAAGAATCATAGTTTCTGAGAAATAATCCGTCAAAGATTGCTTCCTTTTAGCACTTTGGATTCTTAAAGAAAAATGTCGCTCCAATGCAACTCGGAGTGATTCAGCGTATTTAGGTGCAAAAGAGAACCATACCCAGTGTAAATGTACCCATACAGATGTGTTGGAATAGTCTGTTGGGTCGTATGAGTTCGAGAATTAAAGTTCACCACTTTGCAACTTTACACTACTTGCATCTGACAACTTTTCCCTTAACTGAAAACTCATCACCATGAGGAAATGCCTTTGAGATAGAAAAAACCGAGAGAGGTTATTGTAGAAATTCTCAACACAATCCCATATCCTCAGATGAAGGGTCTATAAGCATCACGGTTTGTAAGAAATATTCCATCAAAGATTGCTGCCTTTTAGCACTTTTGACTCTTAAGGGAAAACACCACTTCAATGCAGCTCAGAGATATTCGGCGTATTTGGGTGCAAAAGAGAACCATACCTAGCATAAAAATACCAATATGGGCATGTTGGAATAGTCCATTGGGTTGTACGAGTTTGAGAATGAAAGTTGCACCACTTTGTAACTTTACACCTCTATACGGATTTAGGGATGTCCTCTTCAGATTACTCTATTTTGAATAGGTTTGCAGAGCTACCAATATTAAATCCAAGTTGACTGACTTTGAGAAAATCATATCCCAGTGAACACGATAGAGGTCCCACTTCTTCTTGAATGCAGGAGCACCATCTGACCCTTTATCTCCATTCCTCTTGAAGCATCTTTTCTTTCCTCCTTTTCCTTCCTTCTTCGAGAATTGAGCGGAAAGAACATGAATGTCTTCATTTGTAGGGCTTCGTCCAATACCTCTCGCAACCAACCTTGACTCCTCTTGAATACAGTTAGCCCTCAACCGATCAAACTTGGGAAGTTTAAATTTCATGTTGATTCCTTGAATGTAAGACTCCTAAGATGAAGGAAGACCATTAAGAGCCAACATGGTCAAATCTTTGTCATCAACAATATGACCATTTCTCTCACTATCTTCAACTTAGATATTAGATAATACAACTAAAAGCACTCAAAAAATGAAACACATAAGACAATAAACACAACAAGAAATTTTCTTACAACTCATGCCCAACTCATGGCTGAATTTGATACAATGAATAATAGCACCTCTCCTAGATGCAAAGATACAATCGAATATGCGTCTCCTTGAAATCGGCCTGCTACTACTCAAGTGCAAAATTTTGCTTGGATTGCAAATTATGTTCAATGAACTTGACTGACAAAATGAACAAACATCACCTCGTATTTATACAAGATAAGGTGACTCTTCAAGGAGGTCAACCTCTCTTGAAAATAATAAATTACAAAATAATATCAAGGAAGGTTGACCTCATCGATTTAAATAAAATAAGTATAAATTAAATAGCCATAAGCTATCATTTAATTTATTACAACTTAATGTGGTAGCATAGACAAGGCACTGGACTATTTGAAAAAAATATTCAAAGAGATGTGGTCTCATAGAATTCAATGACAAACAAATGCAATTGACAACTGCTCATAGTTTTTAGTTATGCAATGTGAAGTAATTGCATAACTGCTTAGGTTGACTTTGTAAGAACTATATTGTAATTGAAAATTTTTCATCTATGAACATCTAGTTGTTAGTTATGCAATACGAAGTAATGATTTGAGTTTGAAATATGTGTAATGCAATGTAATCAGTGATATAAATATAAACTACATAATATAACCATCTAGTTTTAAGTTATTGTACATTGATATTTAACCATTGCTCAAGATAAAATTTTCAAAGAGTTTAATCATGCATATGAGGAACAAATTAAATTTCGATTGTCAACTTCTATATATCAAATTATCCAATAATCATGTGTATGTCCATATACAAAAATGGCATCGATGCCAACTCAAAAAGAGTTTTACAAAATGTGGCATATGCCATCTCAATATGTATTCAGAATTTACATGCCAAAATGTCTATCTCATCCTAAACTATTGTTGGATCATCAAAATGGAGCCTCTTTGAAGCACTCGTTGGCTCTGAAGGTAGCTGCACAAAAAAAGAAAAAAACCACAATTGAGATTAGTTATACTATATAATTTAAAATTGAATAACTCACATCAAAATCAATATACATTGAATTTTAATTGAAGTCTAAACTTGAAATCTTGATTACCTGAATTATACATCTCTTCAAAGGGTCAAGAGTCTTAGAATATACCAAATCAAATTTTGAAATGCCAATCTATATATGTGAACAAAAACATAAAATTGATCCAAGTTAGCATACGATTATTAATAGGAACTTATTTACCAAACACAAAAAAAAATAAGAACATACCTCTTTAGGTTGATCTTTTTCTTTATCTCCTTCAGGCATTTCAACACCTCCTCCTTGAGGTGTTTCAACACCTACTCCTTGAGGTGTTCCAATACCTACTCCTTTAGGCAGTGTGTCCCTTATCAACATATCTATATAGCTCATAATTGCTTGTACATAAAATTGACAAGTACATATGAAAGTACCAATCTTTGTCGACGTATGTATAATCAATACAAGATCTTAAAAATATGAATTCAATCCAATTTGATTTCAATTACCTTCCCCTTATCTAGATTTGCGCCTCCATAGTCTGGACGAGGTTGCACCTCACTCGCACTAGGTATTTCCTATAGGAGGAAAACAAGATAAACATATAAGTTATTATATAATTTCATTAATGACAATTCAAATGACAAGCAAGTATATAATATAAAATGTAAATGAGTGAGTGAGAAAATATATACTTTGTGTGTGTCCAAGCCAAATGAAATGGCCCTAAGGGTGCTATCAGTCACCCATGTGAGCTCCTCCTCAGACATCAATTGTTAAATAGACCATGTAAATAAATATTAGTACTTGATACTATCTCTTATTAATATTCATTTAAAAACAAATGCAAGTTATGAAATTACAACTTAAATCTTACCTGTGTCACTATTACAACATCTCCCTCTGTAGCATGAGAGGACTTTGTAGGGTGCGCTCCACTCCCCTATGACTGATCTATAATGTCCACATCATGGAGGTCATAATCAGAAGTGTCCAAGGGATGCTCAGTGGGTTGTACAAGAGGACCCAAGCATATCTAATGGCACATAGTGCAACTATGTGGCACACAAATATGTGGACCTAAGGAGGATGATGTAGTGACACTCAAGCCTTCACCAAAATCTTCAAAATGTGGCTGAGCTAATGTAGAAGCATGTGAAACCAAATGACCACTCAAAGAGTGAATAGGCTGAATAGTCTGCGTGGATGCCTCCTGGATAATCTCTGGATGATATATTGGAGGTGGTGAAGGAAGGGGAACATTTGGGTGTGGGACTACTCTAACTGCCCCTGGTCTATCCTAGGGCATACCTCCACCGACGCCCTGGAAGGGTTTAATGTCAAAGTAATTGACATGATGCCCTAACACAATCTCAACATGTAATTTTTTTAATAAAGTAAAATGGTACATATCATAATTATTTTTCAGTGGTTTATCAAAAACCATACACCAACAATCCCAAAAGTTAGCTATAATGTCCCTATGCATGCACCATTTTATGGAAAGTTTTTTTTTATTAACATTCACTGGCAAACCGGTGCGGGGGTCAATGAATAAAGAGGCTATTTGGGCTTTGGTTATTTGGAGATATTTCACATCATCGTAAGAAAATCCACATTGATAATATTCCCTCATGTCTTCTTGCCACGAATAAAATGAATTATGTTGGGTGGAGAGGGTTTCTATATTTTTAATTATTTCCTTCAATGTGTTTGTTATATCTCTCAATCAAGGCATTGTCTTATAAATGTCACAAATGCCCCTCAATTGCCCCAATTTTCACCAATTAAGTCTTCAATTGGTGGCTATGGAGGTGGCGGAGCATTTGGCTACGGAGGTCGTGGAGTGTTTTACATTTGTGGATTTTCATTCGTAGCCATAATACCTCAGTAAAGTTAAAAACTAATTAAACTAATTGAAATTACACTATATAAATGAAATTATTGTAAAAAAACCCTAGTTTTTAATAAAAATCCAAATAAAACCATACTTTTTCACAAAAATCAATAGCAAACTCTAATTTTTGATAAAAGATACATCAAAAACACTAATTTTTAATCAAGACCCATTTCAAAACATTAATTTTTAATAAAAAATCAATGTAAACTCTAGTTTTTAAAAAAATCAATAGAAAAACCTATTTTTGAAAAAAATAAAATAAAAAAGCTACTTAAACTTAAGAGAATCTACTTGAAAAATCGATTACAAGATTGAAAAAAACAAATACTTACCTTTGAAATTGGATATCTGATCAAAGCGGATATCGGACTTTGGATTTTCCTTGTGCGCCCGTGTGCAAACTGTGAGAAATAAAGTTGTAAGAGTCGACTATTTTTTATATAATCTTTCTAGAAATCAGATATCCGATTTGGATCGGATATCCGATTTGTGGAAACTAGGTTTAGTTTTTGGTTCGAGTAAATGTACTGACATCCGAACCTAGAAAATTCAACTCGACATTTCCGTGTTTTTGAGTCGATCCAAAACATGATTTTTTCTCACTACCACTTTTCGGGCCATCATGATCCTGCACATACCCCTTTGAAAGTGTGGTTAGTAAGAATCCCTCTCTAAGACATATTTGTGTCTTTGGGAGGCATATGTATATGTGCCCAATGAGAAAAGATCAAAGTTGGAGAACAAGGCTATTAAATGTATCTTCATCGGCTATGGGGTTGTTGTGAAGGGATACAAGCTTTGGAATCTTGATATTGAGAAGGTTTTGTATAACAAAAGTGTAATATTTCATGAGCGGAAACCTTCAGTAGCTGATCCATGGCTTGAGATAGATAAAAGAGAAAAGAAGAATGATGTAGTTCAAATTCCTCAAACTCTAGAAAAAGAGGAACTACATAGTGTATCTGAAACTGAGGAGAGTTCAAGCATCTCTAAGAGTTCTGAAGATGAAGAACCACAACCTCAGCTTGTAAGAGGGTCTACACATACAAAACAATAACCTGATAGGTATGGTTTCACTATGTTAGATTCGAACTATGCCTATGCCTTGATTACTAGCACTAATGAGCCTAGGACTGTAAAAGAAGCTATTAGCATGTCTGATTCAAATTCCTGGTTGGAAGCCATGAATGAAGAAATTGAATCATTAAAGAAAAATGAAACCTGGGATTTGGTACCTCTGCCTGAAGGGCGAAAGTCTATTGGCTATAAATGGGTATTCAAGAAGAAGACTAGTCTAGATGGAAATGTAGAAAAGTATAAGGCAAGGTTGGTTGCAAAGGGATTTTCCCAGATAGACGGAATGGATTATGGAGAAATGTTTTCCTCTATAGCAAAGCTGACATCTATCAGATTTCTGTTGTCATTGGTAGCAGCATATGACTTCAAGTTTGAGTAGATGGATGTGAAGACAACATTCCTTCATGGAGAACTGGAAGAAGAAATTTTAATGCCCCAACTTGAGCACTTCGTTGAGAAAGGTAAAGAAAGTCTGGTACTTGCAAATTACAAAAATATTTGTATGGTTTGAAGCAGACTCCTAGAATGTGGTACTAGAAATTTGACACTTTTGTGTTGTCTATGGGATTTGTAAGATCAAAATCTGATCACTGTATTTATTATAAATTTGAAAATGATTGTGTCTTATTATTACCCTGTATGTGGATGATATGTTGTTCATAGGAAATAGTAAGTCTATGATTTCTAATATTAAATCTCAGTTGTCTACAAAGTTTGAAATGAAAGATCTAGGTGCAACAAGGTATAGTCTAGGGATGGAGATAACCAAGGAAAGAACAAGAAGAAAGATTTGGGTAAGTCAAAGTAAGTATGTCAACACAGTTTTGGAGAGATTTGGTATGAATGATTGCAAAAATCTAGTTGCTCCAGTTATGTAGGGAACAAAGCTATATGTTGAAGGTTGTCCAAAATCTTCTACTGAGATGGAGGACATGACTAGGGTGCCTTATGCAAGATCTGTTGGCAGTCTAATGTATGAAATGGTCTATACAAGACCAGGAATTGTCGAAGTAGTGGGAGTTCTCAACTATTTTATGGAAAATCTAGGAAGATCACATTGGGATACTGTGAAGAGAGTGTTCAGATATTTAAAGGGGACTTTAGATTATGCTCTAAGTTACCATTTGGTTGCATCACAAAGAACACTCAACATTTGTGGATATGTAGATTCTGATTGGACAGGGGACATTGACAGCAAGAGATCCACCAATGGATACACTTTCATGATGAATGGTGGTGTAGTCAGCTGGATGAGCAAGTAACAGGTTGTAGTCGCTTTATCCACTACGGAGGAAGAATGCATGGCAGCAACACATGCCTGCAAAGAAGCAGTTTGGCTAAGTCATTTGTGTTCTGATGTTGGTTTTAATGTAGGGTAGATTACAATTTTCTGTGATAGTCAGAGTGCCATTTGTTTGGAAAAGAACTTGACTTTCCATGCTAGGACAAAGCACATTGATGTGCAGTGTCACTTCATGAGGGATATGGTGGAAGATGGAAAGGTATGTTTAGAAAAGCTTGACACTTTGAAGAATTTTGTAGATGCATTAATGAAGCCAGTGAGCACAGACAAGTTTAGATGGTGCACAGATTCAATGGGCCTTGGGGCCTATGATTGTCAGTAATTTTTCAAAGTCTAGAGGAAGCCAAGAAGTCTTCATCAAGTGGGATCTTGTTGGGAATAGGTGCCTCAACTTTTGGCTTGGACCTTTGAAAAGACTTGGCAAATTTATCATCATTCTCAGCCTTTACCTCTCTATCGCTGAGATATTTTCTAAGAGGTGCAGTATGGTTGTTTATTCCCTTATCGTGGGCCTCTGTCGGTCTATAAACAGTTGGGCCATGTTACCACCATACTGTGGGGTCTTCGTTTTACGCTAGCGGTAGCACAGTGGATGGGCGTGGTTAGCATGAAGGTCTACCTACCTACTATGAAGGGTGTTTGTTGGTGGCGCAGTGAACAAAGATAGTTAAGCGAAGCTCACTTACCGCCACACCGCAATGGCCTTTCGGCCATGTCGCGGTGCCCAGTAAGCCTTGGCGGTCAAAGATAATGGTCACCTCCTTACCGAAGAGGTCTTGCAGTCTGGGTGAGGTAGGGTGGTGTGTCCGTCAGTAGACTCTAGTGGTTACCTCCATACCACGAGAGGCTTTTCTTAGCCTCACAGTTGGGCGGTGGCACTACCATATCATAATAGGTTGATCCGAGCATGACAGTGATGCGGTGTTAAGTGGTGGGCTGGTAAACAAGCCACTACCCCAATACCGTGAGGGTGTTAGGATGGACCTATGGTTGGGTGGTGGCACTGCCACACTGCAGAGGTATGTCAACCTTGGAGTGGTACTACGGTTTCACCGCCATACCACGGTGGTCTCTTTTGCTTAGTGAGGTAGCACGGTAAGAGTTGTTTGGCACTTGTGTTGACTAGTCAGACTTGATTGGAAGCAACAAACAAATAGAGAGGCAAAACATGGCAAGAAATCAACATTTGATTGGTTGAAGTCTAGAGTGGTGAAAGCAGTAAATGCAAGATGTGTTTCGGTTGATGACAAAGTCCGATTAAGGCAAGGAGAGTTAATGCTTGGGTGGCCTGATGCATGATTGTAGGGGAGATCGGTCAAAAGATTGGATTTCTTATTTGGGTGAACGATGCATCATTAAGGCCTATGATTGGTTGGTATGATAAATGTGATGTATGACTTGTATAGTTGATTACATTATATAGTCAACTAAGGGTGGTAGTGAGATAGTGTTAGATAGAAGAGACATAAGAGAATAGAGAGTTTTATTCATTGTATACTAAAAAGAATTATTGTAACAATGAGTGCATGAGAAATTAAAGTCTTCTATTGTAATCTAATTATCAGAGAGTGAGCCAATGAGGATTGTGAGCTTTGTTTGTAATTTACTTTACTATAATACAAAGTGGCTTCTCTTGGTGTGGTGGGTTTTTTCCTGAAAGGGTTTTCCCATGTAAATCTGGTGTTATTTGTGATTGCTTATTTCTTTTTCTCTTGTTACCCTGCATGTGTTCATCTCAGTTATTTTAAGAAGCTTTAAAACTGGTCTTTTGCACTTCTCTTCTATTGTTTTAGCGTTAGGAAAGTGATTTTGCACCTGTGCTTTTCCTTTCAATTTCAGGGAAAAATAAGAAGTAGGTGTCTGTCTAACAACCCTAACTACAATAAAATGATAATATTTTTTTATAATATTTTAAATATAAGTAGAGGACTCATGCCCCTATATGATGCATATTTTTTTGTAATTGTTTTCCAAGTAAATAATTAATTATGAGTTTTTTGTTAGAAATTTTTAAAAATATAAAAAATCGTATGTCTGACCACCTTAACTTGGTCAGAACTTCATGAAATTCATTTTTTTTTTTAAATCTTATAGTATGTGAGCATAGAATGTGACACATGTTTCAGATTCAAAAAATGTGATATCGTTGAAAGCTATAGATTTTTTTCAATCGACCTATCACTAAGGACTTTAGTCATAATTCAAATAGAAAATGAATAATAATTATTTATTAAATTCAAAGTAAAGTATAATTTATATTAGTGGAAATCTGAGAATCTCCTTTAAAAACCCTTTTCGTTTCTTCAATTTTGGGTTAAAAAAAAGTCTTCAGCCACATGGGTCATCATGTCACTTACATATCACCACTTTTTGGCCCATCATGATCCTACACATACCCTTCTTCAACTTTATAGTTTTGTGGAACTATGGAGTCCTCTCTTGCACTTTCAAGTTTTTCAGACCGTGCTTTTCTTCCTCATTGGATCAGGTATACATCTCTTACCTTGTCACCCTAACTACTCTACTTTACCAAAACACTCATCAGTACTCATGCTCGCTAAAGTGGGGGAAAAACATATAGGCATGAATTTGCACCCCTAACACAAATTCCCCTTTACCCCCTTACACTTTAGAAAACCTAAGGCAGAGGCTTAATTCCACTTAAGCCCATTGCTCACATTCCACTTGGCACCTATTTTGTGTGTCAGTGGGGGCTTCTCTATTGAGGATCTCTACACGAAATGCAAACATTCGCGCAACGTACTTACGTCCCTAGAAAATTCATGCGGTTGGAGATCACAGTCATGTTACACTTCCTATTGGGAGTCAAAGTGTAATGACCCTCTTAGGCTGGTCGACCCAAATATGGTCATTTTCCATCCTTTCCTTCATATTCTTCATCCATTCATCCATAGTTCTCTTTAGTAGAAGTTTGGCAAGACCATTTGAGCATTCTCTCCACTTCATTGATCCATCTTCAAGATTTGTAGCAAAAATTGACACTCCATAACAACAATCCACTACTCCAACACTTCGATAGTATGAGCGCAGGATGAACACCATTGCAACAGAGGCTCGAGTTTCTCTCATTTTCTCCTCCACAAGCCTTGAGTGCTTTGGATGGAGGTGGTAAGCTCCTCTTATCTTCTCTATCCTCTTTGGTTGAGTAAGTACGTACTATTTGTAGTGTCTTTTATTTATGTAGCTTGTATTCCCTTCTTTATGTTTATTTCAATCATTGCAAACTTGGCTGTCAGTTGAGGTGGAAGCACCAAAAAGGGGATTTGATTGAGGTAGGCCCCTAAACATCCCCAACATTTCCCCTTTTTTTTGTGTTCAGGTGGAGTGATCTCAAAGCAAGCTGGTGAGAGGATTGTTGTACGAAATCATCTTTGTCACCCTTATGGTAATATATTTCTTTTATCACATTCGTATTTATGTTTAATTCTTCTTAATCTCATTCTACTATTCAAAAAACCTCTAAACTAGGCTAGCAGCCCTTTCTTGAGGATTTAACCTTGTCTCTCTAGATTTTTGGTCATACGGACGCTAGCGCACGTGTGAGACACCAATGGGCCGTGTTGTCATCCCTAAACCACACTTCTATCCTCTGACAAAGAGCTACCTAAGACCCAAAGTTGACCTTAAAAAGTGACTCATCTAGCCTCCTTTCAACTCTCGGGATTGCAAAGTGATCGAAGGACACATAGTCCTCATCATTCTCATCCCTCATATCCTAATCTTCCTTGCAACTGAGGTAAGTTAGGGCATCCTTTCCACTCTTGGTATTTCATGACCTGGGACCTTGTAGTGGTTGGTTCCCATCTCTTACACATCCTATCATAATCCAGGTGTTTTCAGGTTGTATGGCCCATATTTAATGATTTGGGAATCATTCGCCACCTTGGGCGAATGAGTCCCAGTTAGGTTTTTGGGTCATCAACCTGGTTTCACACCTTCCCAGGCATTTTTGAAAATGGTCCCATAAATTATGCCTAATAAGACTCATTCACCACCTTGGGCGAATGAGTCCCATGTGGCCCAAAATTAAAATTAATTCAAGTTTTTGGTAGGATTTTATCCTCCTAGATCTGATGTCATCTTGTAGTGTAATTTTGGGAATTCTTGCATAATGAAGTATAAATACAAGGTTCTTTCACTCATTTTCACCTAAGACATTTGTGAGAGCATTACTATAGCAAGTTTGAGTTCACAAGAGCATTAAAGTGTTTACAATATCATTCAAGGGAATTCAAGGGCATAGTTCTTCATCAATTGTTGCAACCATTCAAGATCCATCATCATGTCAAGGATATCAAGCATCAATCATGTTATTGAGCTAGTTTTGTGATGTAGCATTGAATATCCAAGATTAAGCATTATTCTACACCTATTGTCAAGGTCGAGATCTACATCTTCATGGTCATTTCATGTTGAGTTGAAAATTTACAAGACATCATTTACAAGGCATCTTTCAAGGCATCATTGTTCATGTTTCATGTTTTATGTTCTTGTTTCATTGTTTCATCATTTGGTTTAATTACCTAAATGGGGTTTGACCAAGGAAAACCCATATTCCCTAACAATCAACTCTCTCTCTCTCTCTCTTTGTTTGACTGAAGATCTAGGTGTCTTGGAGCATGAAGGGCCTTTGAAGATTAGGTTACAAGATTGAGAAAAATTGTTGAAATTGTCCCCTCATTTACAAGGTTGCTATCTTCACTAAAAAGTCACCTACAACCCTGAAAGCAGAGTTTCAGATCTAGGAACAAAGAGAAATAGAAAGAGCATACATTAAAGACAAGATTTAGACTTTGAAGCTCCAGAAAACCCTAACTAGACTCATTCACAAATTCTGGCAAATGAGTCCTAGTTTAGGTCAAATTTGAGATTTTTGCAATTTCGGATACCCTTTTTTCATAAACATGTTCCTAAACAGAAACCTAGATCTAGGAATGATTCACCTAGCTTGGTGGATGAGTCCCAGTAGGCCTAAATTTTAGGTTATTCAAAATTTCATGTCTCCGTTCAAGCTCTCTCAAGTTTCTAGGTACTCCTCTGTACTTTTCCAATTTGTTTATCTGATTTGTTTGCATTTATAGGCTATTTATTCGAGTTTCATACATCACTAGGTTTTTTCATTAGATTTTTCATGTCATACATTTTTCTAAGCCCTAGCTTGGTGGTGAGCTAGACTCATTTTAATCTCTAAACATACCTTAGGAAAGTCCCTTAGAAGAACTCTTTCTCCCTTTATCATCATTTGATTGAGATCTCCAGGGAATCCTTGAATGTGGAGTATAGAAAGCTTGTTACCCTAGGTCCTAAAACCCTAGTGGAGAAAAATTTTCTATCTTACATAAACCTTCTTGGTCTTACAAAATTCATAAGTCGTCACATCAAACAAGGGAGCTTCCTTCCTATATGCCATCTAGATCTACCTCATATGGTTAAGCTTATTCCAAGGAACCTCGCTCCGATACCAATTGTTAGATTCATATGACAATTGAGAGGGGGTGACTTATTTGTACATTATTATTCAAATACTTATTATCCCTTAAACCCTTAATCATATTTAGCATGGGGTATGTGCAAGATCATCATGGAAAAAATAGGCCCTTAAGTGGCAATTAAATTTAGAAAATTAGAGTTAGGCAACTTGATGTAAAGATTTGAATAAGTTATCTATATTATTTCAAAAATATGTAAAAATAAAATTTGTAGCAAATTGAATGTAGTTTCTAAAAATACTAGGTTTATTTTTTATTTTTTAAAATTTATTTTGGTGAAAATTTGAAATTTCAATGCAGTAGTACTTAAAATTCAGGGAAAAAATAAGAAGTAGGTGTCTATCTAACCACCCTAACCACAATAAAATGATAATATTTTTTATAATATTTTAGATATAAGTAGGGGACTCATGTCCCGATGTGATACATATTTTTTTATAATTTTTTTCCAAGTAAACAAAAAATTATGAATTTTTTATTACAACTTTTAAAAAATATAAAAACTCGTATGTCTGACCACCTTAACTTGGTCAAAACATCATGAAATTGAACTATTTTTTTTAATCCTATAGTATGTGATGAATGTTTTAGATTCAAAAAATGTGATACCATTTGAAAGCTATAGATTTTTTTCAATTAGCCTATCAATCAGGACTTTAGTCATTATTCAAATAGAAAATGAATAATAATAATTTATTAAATTCAAAGTAAAGTATAATTTATATTGGTGGAAAGCTGAGAATCTCCTTTGAAAATCTTTTTCATTTCATCAATTTTGGGTAAAAAAATGTCATCAGCCACATGGGCCATCATATCACTTAGATATCACCACTTTTTGGCCCATCGTGATCCTGCACATACCTCATGAAAGCAAACAAAACAACAACACACCAAAAACCATGCTCAATAGAACACCAAATTTATGTGGAAAACCCAATAAGGGAGAAACCATGGCGAGGATTGGCTCACAATATAAATTAATAGCAACATTGAAT
The DNA here is from genome assembly GCA_007115665.2 of Sequoiadendron giganteum. Taxonomy (NCBI): domain Eukaryota; kingdom Viridiplantae; phylum Streptophyta; class Pinopsida; order Cupressales; family Cupressaceae; genus Sequoiadendron; species Sequoiadendron giganteum. Next base: position 949,159,310 of record CM021100.1, on the reverse strand, counting down.
ACGATAGGCTCACTGCCTGAGGGCTCACTTCCTAAAACAAGGAAGGGCTCACTACCAAAGGAATCACTGTCTAGAAGAAAGAAGATAGAAGAACGGTTGGCTCACTACTAATTTGAATTTCTAACAATGCATCTCTCTTATGTTGAAGTTATAGTTCCATTGAAGCACAAATAAATCATTCAACAAACTAAAATGTAGACACATTTTTCTCATTGGATTTGGGAGTCATAGGCATTAAGGATTGCACTCAGATCACCTCACTTGATCACATTCGAATCTTTTTCATCACACACCTTTTCTACTTAATCCACACAACTCACCTTGTATTTATACCATCCACAAATTAAAACAATCTCATTTAGGTTGGCTGTAAGGAAACATGTGCACCTCAACCATGCAACATCAAATAGGCTAGCACTAAACACTTCCGCGATATAAAGAAGTAAAGGAAGACAATTCCACAATTTAACTCTGACCCAAATCTATATCGAAATGCTTCTCAACACTTCCACAAACAACAATCATCCTTTGTAATTAGCACTAGCATGCTAGGTTGGAAAATTATCACTAACACCAACAGGAAACCATAAACATGCCTCTCCAGGTCCAAAAACATCTTACGGACCACACAACAACATTCTAAAATATCTTAGAATATTCAACACCATCAAAATATTCACCACTACTGCAACCACCTGAAACTTTATAACACCTTTATTTTGTGCAACCAGACACTCTACATAAACATCTAACACACCAAACAACCTTGCAAAACACCACAACACCTAAAAATTCAAGGGAAGGTAGATATAGAATATATAAGCATGTTCCTAGATCTGCAAGCCAAGAACCTTTACTGCAAAGAAATGCAAAGCAATCTCATTTCTCCCAGACACCTTATTTAACCAAACAAATATACTATCAAACACATCTTCCATTGCAGTACGATCCAAAACTTGAAAATCTAATATAGAACCTCTGAACACCTCTAATTATAATATCCAAACCATGTTGGCATATCTTCAATCATGAAGAAATGCATAGCAGAACACTAACCACCACTCTATCACACTGAAATCTCTTTTATTCCAATTTTATCAAAAGAACTTGGAAACCAAGTGAACTAGTTGCATCAACAACACTACTAAAATCTTTTCAACATCTCTCATTAACTATGACACATCCACCTAGATCTCTCCAAACATAACTTTTGCAACTATATTGAAGTAAGGCATTAGTGACAACACCAACATTGTGTTGACATAAATACCAATTTAACTCCAAGCTTCCAACAACTCCAATGCTAAGGGTTGACATTATCAACACCAACAACATTCCAAAATTATCTTCATACAAGGGGTTGACATCAATATCAACACCCAAACAACTCACAAACAACTCAAGCTTCCAACAAATGGTATAGTCTTGTTCAATAAGGTTGACACTTTAGATAATGTTACATATTCTCTTATGAAGCCAATGGTCACATATAAGATCTCTTGGTGTAGGAACTCCATGGGCCTTTATCATTGCACTTGATCTTTAGTATTTGTATCTCTTGGATGTAATTGTAATGTAAAATATCAAGTGGGAGAATGTTAGGTTAGGTGACATTTACCTTGGAAGCCAATGTCATTTTTTATGTCTCCATGTTTCTTGGAAAGTGTCCTAGGGGCCATGAAAGAGATTAATTTGATATTGACATATTGTATTATATTTTCAAGAGGAAATTTAATATTGGTGAAGGTTACACATCACTTTAAGACAAATTGTCCCTTCTAGGCATCCACATTTGGAATGTGAAGGATCTTGAGTGGGGTTCCCAAGTTTGGAGGGAAACAAGTGTCCATTGGTTCTCCATCTTGAAGTTGAATAGTCAATGGAGCATCATAAATGACAGAGGATGAAGAGGCTATGGATTAGATGCTCATGTTGATGCCATGTGTATATTAATTAATTTATTATCATGACTCTTGGTCTTCCAAGGAAGGGGCATGTAATTTTTGTAAGTGGTTTCAAAACCTTTTGTTTTAGTTTGCCATTCTAGTTTTTCCTCCCATAAGTTCTATAAATTTGAGCCATGAGATGGTAGTTTATTTGTGTGTTATTTATAAGTGAATGGAAGCATCTATTTTGTAGGAGATCAACAAGGAAGTTTATTGTGTTGTATCTCTCTTGTGAAGATAAATAATATAATTTCCCTCTTTTTTCATGTGGAGTTTTTTCTCGAAAGGGTTTCTCCATGTAAATTTGGTATCATATTTATTTTATATTTTTCTTTTATAGGGAATGTGCAATCACATAAATATAATTTGATTTGGTAATCTTATTTTGATATTTGAATACATATACATAAGTTAATATTGCAGCTTAGTTTAACCTTGTTTTTAACAAATGCTTCTTTAAGTTCCTCACAGATGAGTGCATAGAAAAACAAACATGCCAAACACCAAATTGATCTATTTCTCTTCTTTTGAGATTTATTGTGTTTGCATTTTGGAAATAACTATCTAAGGAGTCAAATAAGATCCTATGCCTTCAAGCTTCTTTTCATATGTATACCACTATGTAGAGGGGTGAATAAAATTGGTTTTGGTTTACTACTATTTAGCCTTGGAAAACTTTTTTTTCTGCTCTCATACAATTTGGGGAAGCCCTTATAGCTATGAACACAACAAGAAGTATCTTCAAACAATAGCTCTAGAACCAAAAATGAAACAATTGCATGAGTTTATCCTTTAGGCCAACAAGTACATCAACATGAATATTAATAATGTCATAATTTTCTACAAGGTCCAATGGGTGAGGCATTCCATAAGCCTCCATAATTGTAGATGAACTTCCAAAGTCATACATAACTCACAAAATAACCAAAGATATTTTAAATTCACTTTTCATCTACCAAATGTATCTTGAGGAGGGAAAAAAAAGTAAAATAAATAATAGCTACAATCATAATCCTCTATCTCACACACTTTCGGTATTGATGTGTGTCTCATTGAAGCAACTCACAAATTTCTATTGTAACACTCTTCATGCATTTGTTTGAATAACACCCTCTATGTTTGAAAGGAATGCCATAATCAATCTTAGAGAAAATTAGATTTGAATGCCCACCACAATATTTTTTAGGTTTTGTGGAGCTATTATACACATGTTAAATCCTATTATCTTGCCACAATTTGATGAAGATCACAAACTATAATTTTCCTAAGACTGATAATTACCCAAACCTGATAGTGTATCAACATAAGTAACTAGTTGGTTTTCCCTTGAATCTGACTGCTCATACATGATATCAAAGTAACCATGGAAAGATTGTTTTACAGGAGAATCCCTTTCATCATCCTTAAAATTGCTCATAGCTTCAACCTTTCCAACGGGCAAGTTCCTTCTATGAACAAAATTAGGCCTTGCCTTGGTAGTAAGCCATCACGAGCTTCTTTTTATTTGGCATCTCCAAAATTTATAAAATATTTATGGAAAAAATATTTCATGTTTTTCTTGTGTTGTTGTGACACCTTTGAAAGCTTGGTAGTTTTCATATTGGCTCTAAACGTTTAAAATAGGAACCACATTGCCTTGTTGAAGGTTATTTGCCACAATCAAGCAAATATTATTATTTTGATACAAATTATTCAATGTTCTTAAGATTGTGCAATACTGTAATTGCTAGTTTGAATCAAAATTGTATAAAAAATATTATTATATTTTTCCAATTGTCCTGTAATAGGATGTATCATATAAGATATTAGTACACAATACATTTGAATTGGACTAATATTTTATTCTTTTAAAAGTACTCATTTTTTCGAACAATGTGAAGGCCCCAAAAATGAGTGAAATTTCTCAACCAATAAGATTGACAATAACTCATTTTAAAAAAAAAAATTGTTAAAACATTTGCATCTTAACTTTGCAAAAGATAAATATTTGTTTTCCATTAAAAAATTAGCTTATGATTTGTTAATAGATATAAGTATTAATTTTCTTGTTAAGTAATTTACATTACGGTATTTTCTTCTTAGCATTAAAAAATGTTACACAATCAAAATTCAAAAAAGTTACTATATTGATATCGTATGTTGATGAAAAATATTACACAATCAAAATCCAATAATACTATTATGTCGATATCATACATTGATGAAAAATATTATATAGTCAAAATCCAATAAATGTTAGAATATTGATATCATATGTTGATGAAAAATATTGCACACTCAAAATCCAATAATTTTACTATATTGATATCATACGTTGATGAAAAATATTATACATATTCAATAATTTGATGGATAAATATTAACAACACAATCGGATCCACAAAACATATTCAATAATTTAATGAATTGTGAAAACTTGATATCTTTAAATATTGTAGAGTCAAATTCCAATAATATTACTATATTGATATCATATATAAATGAAAAATATTACACAATCAAAATCCAATAATATTACTATATGAATATCACGAACTATAAAACTTTAATATTTTTAATTCTTACCTATTGTTTATTTTCTCCACTTTCACAAGGACCCCATGAAGACGAAACACATGCTAGTAAAAAACCATTTCATCTCCATATTAACCGTCGCCTCCGCCATGCGAATTTTGTCTTGCAACGAAGTGACCACGTGGCATACAAAAAGCTGCTTGACACTTGCATTTCAGTTGAGTGCGGCGCGGGCCAAAGCCATATAAAATGCAAGGAAGAAGAAATGCCCGGTCCCTTTCAGAAGAATATGCCCACCACAAACAGGACGAACCGACACCTGTAACGCATTCTTTCCACCTACGTCACGGTGGGCCCTACCGACATTTCCCATACCACTCGCCCTTCCTCCCTTCTCCACCATCACTTCACATTTCACTATCCATTTTAGGTAATAAATAGACAATGGCTTTTCATCAACCCTTCAATTTCTGCTATCATTTTGCTGTCACAAGCTCTCATCCCTACCGCTGAAGCTGGCTAGCTCAAGCTCCCACTGGTCACATGTGGAAGAAGAAATCGAGAGCAATAGAGCGCTGGTTAGCCAGCTGTACGATGCCTTAGGCTTGGGCGACGCAGAAATGGTGCAGAGGATCTTGGCCCCGGACTTGGAATGGTGGTTCCATGGTCCGCCCCACTGTCAGCATTTGATGCGCTTTCTCACTGGTCGATCGCACTGTAAGAAGCTTTTGTTTGTTCCTGACTCTGTCACCCCGCTAGCCAACAAAGTATTCGTGGAAGGTCTCGAGGACGAATCCCTCTACTGGGTTCACGTCTGGACTGTGGACAATGGGGTGGTTACTCAACTCCGAGAGTATTTCAACACGTCTTTGATTGTCACGGAATTTAAACCTAATCCTGCTTCCTTGCTCTGTCTTCCCCTCTGGCAGAGCGCCCTCCCGCAGTCGGAGGAAGAGTCCATGCCAGGCCTCCTCCTTGCCATCTGAACATATTATCAGATTAAATATATTAGATTTTCACAGTATGTTTTTTTTTTAGATTTGACGGTCTGTAATTTATTTGGATCTATGTTTCAAACACGTCTTTGATTGTCATAGAATTTAAACCTAATGCTGCTTTCTTGCTGTGTCTTCCCTTCTGACAGAGGGGCCTCCCACAATCAAAGGAAGAGTCCATGCCAGACTTCATGCTCCTCATCTGAACATATTATCAAATTAAAGATATTAGATTTCCACAATTCATATTAAATCAGTATATATTTTTTTCTAAATGCTTTCTTATGATCGCTTCTTTCGCTGCTTTGGGTGTCTGCGTTGTTGCCTGTGTAGAATAAGCATGGTGAAGATTGGCCATGGTGGATATACATATCAACTGTAAATTCTTCTGGCCTTCTAGTAATAAATATTACGTTACAACAATCTCTCAAGCCTTTCTTCTGTTGCGCTGCTTTTAGTAACTCTTGACAGGAAATGCTCGCCACATTTCATTAGTTTTTAGCTATATTTGTCTTATTATCCTCAAATTTAAATAATGAGATATTAAAGCATATCTACATGATAGAAAGTTTCTAGGTAGCTTTTATCTTGATTTTATCTGAGTGCAATGATCTCATTTTCTTTTATAATTTTTTAATTTAAGAAGATTATGTTGGTGTATATATTTTTTAAGTAGGAAAAATTTAAAGGATTATGTTGGTGTATACATTTTTTAAATTTGGAAAGATTATGTTCGTGTATATATTTTTTAAATCTAGGAAGATTATGTTGGTGTATATATTTTTTAAATCTATGAAAATTATGTTTGTGTATACATTTTTTAAATCTAGGAAGCTTAAGTTGGTGCATACATTTTTTAAATCTAGGAAGATTAGTTAGTGTATACATTTTTAAATCTAGGAAGATTATGTTGGTGTACACATTTTTTAAATTTAGGAAGATTATTTTGGTCTAAACATTTTTTAAATATAGGAAGATTATGTTGGTGTATGCATTTTTTAAATCTAGGAAGACTATGTTGGTGTATACTTTTTTTAAATCTACAAAGATAATGTTGGTATATATATATTTTTAAATCTACGAAGATTATGGCGGTTTATACATTTTTTAAATCTACAAAGATTATGTTGGCATATACATTTTTAAATCTAGGAAGATTATGTTGGTGTATACATTTTTTAAATCTAGGAAGATTATGTTGGTGCATATATATTTTTAATCTAGTAGGATTATGTTGGTGTATACAATTTTTAAATCTAGGAAGATTATATTGGCGTATATATTTTTTGAATCTAGGAAGATTATGTTGGTGTATTGAATTTCAGAAGATTAGGCTGGTGCATACATTTTTTAAATCAAGAAAGATTTTGTTGGTGTATAAATCTGATTATTTGTAAAGGAAATAATGATTTTTCTACCCGAGGAAATGTGTTAAAGGTCAGTTCTTTAAGTAATTTCTTGAATTTCATTTCTAAAAGAGTTTATCATAAAAACATAAGCTATTGTGTGCTCTACAAGATTAGTTGGGTGTCTGGGTGTTGTGGTGGTATGCGAAAAGGTTTGCAGAAGAATAACTCAAAAAGTTAATAGTGTTCTAAAATAGGTGGGCCTAAAAAATGAACCGAGCCTCCAAATTGCTCGGTTCTCAAGAAAAATGATGATCTTTAGAGGTTGTTCAATAGAGTGAGAATGGTTTCCTTTTTTTCAGAAAATGAAAGGGTATAATGAGAGTCTCACAAAAAAATTCACTAAATCTTGGACGAAGGGGCAAATGGCTATTGGGGTGGTGAAGTTTGAGGTTACTGCCTAGTTCATAGCAGAGGTGACAGGTCTAGATAACTAGGGAATTAATGTTGTGAAGAAAATTGGAGTGAACTATCAATAATTTGTGGACAATTCCCTCCATGATGGTGAGAAACTCATGAGGTTTTAGAATGGGTACGTGTGGCTTGAATTTTTGTCACCCTTTGATTTGGTTAGTATGTTCGTCATGACATTTTTACATTAGAGGGTAGATACATGACTGCCCATGTTTATCACTTTCCCTTGCTCAACCACATTCATCATAATGAACACATAAACCTACCTTTTTACCTGCTTTCCTCTTTGCATCAAAAGATAGAAAATGGTGTGAACCCCCTTCTACACCAAGGCCTCATGCTTTCTCTCTATAAACATGCCCTAGCTCTAAACCCCCGTGAAAATCCTTTGGATACTAGTCTAGATGTCCTAAAGAAAAATATTGGGGAGGATGAAGAACCCTTGGTTACTTATAATCCCATTCTAGAGACTAACTCTAGCCCCCCACCCCAAATTATTACCCATAAGACAAATTCCCTTGTTAATGTCTATACCTCCACTGCTAAAAGTTTCATTCCCTCAACCCTGGTGGGTAAGAAGGATCCTATTAAAAATTACCTTGAGCTTGAATTGGTTAAGGCCCCACCAAAGAATTGAAAACACTCATCACTTCTCCTTGAACCTCTTAGGGCCAAGAATCTAAAAAATGACCTGAAAAAATAAAATGTGGTCATTACTATAAATGAAGACAAAGAGGGAAATGAAAAGGATTCTTTCAAGGAATGGAAGTGGGGATTGTTTAGCGAAGCCCAAAGATCGACATGCCTTGCAAAGGTGGCCTCTCAGGAAAAAAACATAAATAGAAGGTCATTGTCCAAGACGAGGAGGATTTGGAGGTTGAAGAGTTTGAGCCAAAAGTGGATGATGACAATGAGGATATGGATTTCAAAGAGACTGCATAGGATATTGGAGAGGAAGAAATGGTGGAGGATAAAGAATATAATGAAGAGGAATAAAATGGAAGAGAAGAGGAGAATAGGGGTGAAATACTAAAAAGATATTGAAACAAAGAACAAGGTTGTTTCTACTAACTCTTTTGGGGATTCTAACAATAATTTTCTTAAATGTAGGATTACTTATATGCGGGTCTAGATGGATTATATAGAGAAATCTATCATCACATTGACAAGGGCTACCAATGATTTCATGTGTAGGGTCATGGTGGGTGTTGTTTCGGGTCAAACCAAGATAAGGAAAATGCTCAAGAAGATGGGGAAGTGAGGAAAAGAAGGACCAAGTCGAAGAAGAGGGACCTAATTAGAGGGAGTTTTTCTCCCAAATTGGCAAGTACTAAGACCTGATAGCCAATGCCAAGTAATGGCATTGTTTTTCTATGTTGTCTATGGCTTCTCTACAATTTTTACTCTTTGCTTTATAATTTTGAACTACTATTATATTATAGCTTTGTTATGGTTAAGATTTTGATGGAATTTTATGGACCTTATAAATGATCTGTGTATTGTTAGCTAGATCACTAGGGGTACTCTTTTTTTTATTAAATTATTTATGACCTTTGATAGTTACAATTTTAGATACTAGGGCTCTAAGCCATCATGGTTTTTGGTTCTTGTTTGTTGCTATTTCATCGTGTTAGCTGGTGTTTTTCTCCCCAACCTACTCCCTTTTTTACTATTTTGGTTGTGGATGCTTGGGATTAGGGGCCTTCCTTGCTTAACTAATCAAAAATAGTGTCAGTGCTATCAACTCTCACTTTTCTTATGATAGTATGATTTTTATTCAAAACATAATTGAGAGCTAACTAATACTTTGGATACTTTACATTTGTTTTGCACCATTTCTGATTCCAAATTATCTATGCACAAGAAATAATTTATTATGTTTCACCCCAACCCTCAACAAGCATTGATTTTTTCTGATTGGAAAGAAATAAAACATGGTTCAATCACTAGATATTTGGGAATTCCCTTTGGGGTTGGAGTTTCTCTTAAAGAAATGTGGAATTTTGGTTCCTAAACAAGATCAAATTCAAACTCTCAAAAATTAGACTAGGATAGATTTCTATCTATGGCTGGTCATATCCACATGGCTAACAAAATCCTACTTGCTAGTCAATTTTTCATTTCTTCATGTTGGTTGCTTTCCAAGAACTATTACAATCAAATACTAAGCTAATTAGGAACTTTTTATGGGACAAGAGGGGGAATAAAAAAAGGGTTACATGTTTCTTCATGGAAACAATGTATCCAACCAAAAGATAAGGGTGTGTTGGGAATTATTGATCCATATATTCATGAACTTGTCTAACCACTAAATGGATTATCATAGACCTAGAGGGAGATGCTCTATGGAAGGAACTAGTTAATTTTTTTATCCAAACTACTTTAGCTGGTCAATCTTGGGGAAATGTGAGATGGAAAGATAAAATCCTTCTAGCTCAATTTTTTAAAAACCCATGGATCTGCCCGCTTTAATTCTATTTGGAAATCTTAAAAACAAAACCTCTACTAAGCTAATATGGTTCAATCAATCCCTTAGTCATGGCTTAAGTCTTTCTTACTCCTTTATTTGGTGGAATAGGCTAGTGCAAAAAAATGGAAAACCATTAGGTTCCATTAGAAAATTTAAAGGTAAGTGTCTATTTGAAAATGGTATTCAAATTTTTTGAGACCTATGAGAATCTACCATATTCTGATGGAACTCATTGCCCAACCTTTAAATGCAGTTTCACCTTTCTTCCTGTGATAAACAACTAATCCTTGAAATCGAACAAATTGTTTCTCCTAAAATTTGTAGTCTGATGTCCTTATATTGTCGTGATAAATTTCTAAATGATTGGTGATGGCCTTATTCTCGTAGTATCTTCTTCTTTCCCTTGGAATCTGTCTACAATTAAATTATTCCTCCTATCACCATTACACCTTGTTTTAATAAGAAATAAAATTTATCTTTTCAATAATCCAAGTGGAACAAACTCAACCACAAAATATGGAAGTCCAAAGTAGATGCTTAGTCTCAACTCCTTGTTTGGAAACTTCTTCATGTAAAACTGCCTATTGGAAATCGCCTTAAATTTATTTAGCCTTAGCCCACTTGTCCATTTTGTGATAGATTGGAATCCATAAAATATTCCTTTTGGCTCTACACTCATGCCTTTAACTTATGGCACCTATCATTTACCTCTTTGCTTGCTCTTTTTCCTCAAATATGGACTTGGAGATCAACTCTTCTAGGTTTTTTCCCATCCTTTGATGCCATATCCCACACCTGTAGATAAGTGATTATCAATCAACTCTATAATTGTTTTTATCTTGTTGTGTTCTCTTACACCATCCTCCCTCCCCAAATTGAATTGCTAATGATTTGTTCTAACTTGTACCTTCAAATTGTGAATTTGTAAAATTTTCATCCATCCACCATTCTTAAGGACACCTTAGACAACCTCCTTCTACATTTTCACACAATTGTTGATGCTAATAAGGCTCAATTTCTAAGCGTTTATCTTTCACTTGTCTTTAATTGTTTTATTCAAGGTTTTCAATTGTCTACATCATAATTCTAATTTGGAGTCCATCATCATCCTAGATCTAGCTTGCATTGACTTTGCACTGAGGTTTACATTAGTTAATTAGAATCTAGGGTTTCTAAATTTTCCATTAGTGAAAGTGCATATAGGTTGCATTTTTTCATCTCAAATCATATAAAATTTGCATCTTCATTTATTCTTTAGGCCATAAAACATAAAATGCATCAAAATCATTTGAAAATTTCTATTTTTTTTGAAAAAATTACCTATTAGGACTCATTCACCACCTTGGGTGAATCAGTCTGATTCTAGATTTTAAACTACCTTTAACAACACTATAAACCTCATTTTTATGCTTCCTAAGCTTGCATCATATGAATAAAAATACTTTTCACTTTTTCATATACAATATTTACATTTATAAAGCTTTGTATAAATTTGATAAAAGTGATTTCTATTTTTGGATACACATTGTTTTCTTTCTTAAAGTTTTGCATACATTGGACAAAAGAACTTTTCATCTTTGGATATGCATTTTTTACATTCTTAAAGCATTACATAAGATGGTTAGAAGTGTTTTTTGATTTTAGTTCGGCCAATTTTCGTACCTTACCTTTCGAGGCATGCTAATAAAATTTTCATATCCCCTCCCTATGAGAATGTTTTGGTGAAAGAGAATACAACCTTGTACATTGATAAAAATCATATTTATTCTTCTCCTAATATCTCTCCTATTGGAAAAGAATATATTTTGGTGTTAGAAGAACTAATCAATGAGATTTTTGAGAATCATAGTTGTTTATCTCATTATACCTCTCTTATTATGCAATAAATTGATGAACAACAAGAAAAAACCATAGGTAATCATGATGATAATATAACACAACAAGATACCATTGCAACTTCAGGTAGCCTATATTCATCTCCCAACATATTCCCCTTTTTTGGTAATGTTTTATAGGATGAAAGTGTAAGTGAGGAAGATATGTTAGTATTGGATGATCAAAAATTTAAGGTCTATGACAACCCTCTTTATGTTTCTTCCCCTAACTATCTTATTTTAAAAAACATCATGGGACAAAGGAGTGAATATTTGGACAATATTTAAAATCACATTTGTTCTCCTCTTAGTATCTCTCCTAGTTGTGAAGAAGATACTTTGATAATAGAAAACACTATAAATTAAAAGTATTAGTTTCCCCTCTCCCCCTAGGAAAAATATTATTGAACAATTAAATGCCATCATTGATAAACAAGACAATTCAACCATTGATCATTCCCCTACTTGTGATGAAGTCATTTTGGAAGAACCAATCCTTAAATGTCAAAGAAAATTTAATTTTTAGTTATCCTAACAACTCTCTTCCTAGGGAGGATATATGGTGCAATAAAATGACAACAATAGTGATGTGACTTCCTTGGATAATGGTGAAAGGATGATACTAGATTTCCCTTTATTAGAAATACATCAAACCAAGACCGCCAAGGTTATGAGCATGCGCAAGTGTCCAGTAGATCCCCCTTGATTAATGGACCTCCTACATATCTCGTGGGACATCCTAAGAATCCTCTAGTTCTTTACCCCCCTCATAACGACCAAAAACTCAAAAAAAAACTGAACTTATCCTTTACCCACCTAAGAATAATGTGTCACGCCAATCGAGTAATAATATTGTTGCTTATACATATAATATAGGGAACAATCCACAAAAAAGACCCAAAAATTCAATATCCCTTCCATTACCTAATCTTATCTTACCCATTCCTCCTCATTTACCTTTGCATAAAAGGAAGGAATATGATCCTTTTGAACAACTAAATAATACTCTTGCTAAGATGTCCCTATGGGACCTAATTCAGAATTCACCTAACTATCACACTATGCTTCAAATAGCCTTGCAAAAAGTTCCTATCCATTATAATGTGCAATTGAATGACATAGCAGCCATAATTCAAGGAATAAATGTTGACATTGTTTTCCATCAAATTGAGCTCCCTACTTTGGAAGTGCTAAAACAAAATGAGGCTTTCATAATAATAGCTCAATATAAAAGAATAGGGATAAAGAGAACCCTTGTTGACAATGGCTCAGCCCTTAATGTGTGTAGTGTATCCCTTTTGGATAGGCTTGGCATAGATAGATCAACAATTCAACTCGACTCTCTATCTATTTAAGGATTTGAAAATGTAGGAAAACAACCACTTGGTGTCATCACTTTACCTATTAAAGTTGTAGAGGCCACATTAGAAACATTGATCCATGTTATGCCTCATGACCTTTCATCCAATTTTATTATAGGAAGGCCATGGATTCATGCAATGAATGTGGTGCCTTTTACTCTACATCACAAAATGAAGTATGTCTACAACAAAAAGTGTACACATTGGACAGCGATAATGAGCCTTACAATGTTTTACAACTTCAGAAAAATAAAGAGAACCGCTTGAAAACCTTAACACCCACTACACAAGTAGAACTCGTGCAATAGAACTTAGACAAATAATTTTTTTTTGAGGAAGTCACAAATCTATTAGAAGATGATTGGGGTTCCTTGGACTTCACACCAACATTCATGGGAGAATACAAGATCATAAACTAAGATTCAGATAAGGGAAAAGAAAAAGTGGAAAACCCTTTGAAAGAATCCACCTCAGCCACTTTAGAACAAAATAAAATAAATTACACACTAAGCTCTGACAAAGCTAACTATCAACAACCTCTAAATCCAAAAGAAATGAAAAAATTTTATGGAAGAGGTTATGATCTTATGAAACTACTAGGATATAGTGGAAAATTATGTGGTCCTTGAGAACAATGTATTTGGGTATGTGCAGGATCATCATGGAAAAAATAGGCCCTTAAGTGGCAATAAAAAGATAAAAAATCAGAGCTAGACAACTTGACGTAAAAATTTGAATAAGTTATCTATATTATTTCAAAAAAATGTAAAAATAGAATCTTTAGAAAATTGAATTTAGTTTCTAAACTACTAGACCTTTATTTTAAAAAAACAATCTATTTGGTGAAAATTTGAAATTTCATTGGAGTTGTATTTAAATTTTAGGGTAAAAATAAGAAGTAGGTGTCTATCTGACCACCCTAACAACAATAAAATGAAAATATTTTTTTATAAGCTTTTAGATATAAGTAGAGGACTCATGTCCTGATGTGATTCATATTTTTTAATAATTTTTTTCCAAGTAAATTATTAATTATAAATTTTTTATTACAACTTTTAAAAAATATAAAAGTTCGTCTATCTAACCACCTTAACTTGGTAAAAAATTCATGATTTTCAATTTTATTTTTTTTAATCCTATAGTATGCAAAGCATAGAATGTGACACATGTTTTGGATTCAAAAAAATTGATACCATTTGAAAGTTATAGATGTTTCTCAATCAGCCTATCAATCGAGACTTATTCATAATTTTAAAAGAAAATGAATAATAATTATTTATTAAATTCAAAGTAAAGAATAATTTATATTGGTGGAAATCTAAGAATCTCCTCTAAAAACCCTTTTCGTTTCATCAATTTTGGGTAAAAAAAAAGTCGTCAGCCACATGGGCCATCATATGGCTTACATATCGCCACTTTTTGGCCCATCATGATCCTACACATACCCATTTGTGTCCCTATAGAGCTTAAAACACAAGAAATGACTCATGGTATTGGTTATTGTCCTCTAATAGAAATAAAAAAACCTTCACTTGATACCAACACTATTACAAAATATCCTTCTAAGTCAATTTTGACAGAGTGCATCCTAAAATGATAGACACTAGTGGTCTTGATTGTTATTCTTTTCAAGAAACAATACAAACAAATAAATCTTTTATTAATGTCAATGTATCACACAAAACACTAATGATTTGAATTCGTTATATTTTACACTGTCCTATAAAGGAGAGCACAAAATCTTGCAATCTAAAGAGTCTTGTGTAGGTATGATGTCTTATACTAAGCAAGAGATATCTTTGTCACAAAATAATGAAATATCCTCTCTTTTTTATCAAGAAGGTATATTTTTGAGACTCCTCCAAGATCATTTGATATCCCTCCCTCGAAGAACATGAAATCAATTTTACTACAAAAATTCATTTTACACCTATCATAGATTTCATGGTTTTTCTACTAATGAATGCAAGGCTTTGAGTAGTAAAATCCAACATCTTAAAGAGTTTTGTGCTCTTCCTTAGGTGGGGGCACTTAATTCCTATAATTGATACTAATTTTCACTCTAGCATGCATCTCATCAATCATTTCAGATCACCCTTGTCCTAGACACTAAGTGGGGTCAAGGGGTTAGGAAGCCTTGTCCTCGTATGTCATGTGTTGTCTCTTTTGGCTAGTTGATCACCTTTCATGAACATATAAGAGAAAACTTGGGATGTGGATGACATGCCTTAAGTTAGCTTGCATGTGACATACTAAGCTATACATTTTTACTTTTTCATGACATAGCTTATTGGAAACATATGACTTGGCATAGGGATTTCTGAGTAAGCTCTCATGTATTCTTCTAATTTAAAGAAATTTCTCACAACAATGGTGTTAGAATTTTTTTTTAAAATGGGGGCATACATTGACACTCATATTTCACTATGTGATTCTCTTTATTCTTGTGATGTGGTGGAGTCATTCAGTTTGATTTCCTCCAAGAGTGATATTTATTTTACTTGTCCTCTCATGGAGACATTAGGCACAATGTTCCCTAAGAAGAGACCTTGCACAAATCAAATAAAATCCCTTTGAACATTCCCTACACTATTTTTCATTTACAACATCGGTTTGTTCATGAGCTCCATGCATACAAAGTTTTGCTTATCTCATGAAGCTTAGAGATCATTATTGTGTGGCACATTATCAAAGTTATCAGGAGGTATAGCTTTGGTATGGTTTGAGCAGGAAGCCCAACCGAGGCATGACTTTCCCCATAGCCACTGACGTGTGTGTGTGAATACATACCATCCATGCGTTTATGTTTCTCACCTTTTTGGACTTCTCACCCCATAGAAAACCTGAAGCTATGTGGCCTTAGAGCGAGTATACATTTTTCATACAAGCATCTTAGATCTGATCCACATCTTGTTTGAGAAATGGTCGAGACTTGATCCACCTCTTTTTTCTTTTTCTTTTCTTTCTCTTAGTCATTGGCATTGCATGATTGTGTATCTTGATGTCGCCTACCTTATGTGTGTTCTTTTGTGCTTATGTCGGTTTGATCTAGGATCTTGGATCTTGAGGGTTTGAACACCTCCTTGATATATGTTATTCTAGACCATACACATCAATACACTTGGACCCCTCTTGAATGTCTACTTTAGTGTGATTTTGAAGCAAGTTCATCCTCTCACTAAAGTGGGGGCTAGATGTAATGACAAAAAAGAGTCCCCCTTTTACTTGCTTGATTTGGGAATAATTAATTATCAATTGGGCTTGATATCCCCTTGATCTAGAGTTGTGGTGTGTCTTACACATCCACATTAGGTCTTGGGCCCTTTATAAGCTAAATAAACTTAACTTTGCCTTAATTTAATGTTGTAAAGTGTATTTATTGACACCTTCACATTAAATTTAGGAGGCTTGTAAACTAAAGTGGACCTAATCTAGTGTTGTAATGTCTTTTACACATTTACATGGGATTTAGGGCCGTTCTAAGCCAAATATACCTATTTATTCCTTAATTTAGTGTTGTATAGTGTATTTATTTACACTTTCACATTGGATTTTGGGACCTATTGCATTTATGGCCTTTATATCATCATTAATATGCCTCTATGACCCCATATTGTGTATCCCAAGGCTTATTTCAATCAAAAAGCTAATAAAATCAACATATAAGATTAATTCCTTGACTCCTCGACACTTTAGGACTAGAAATAGCCCCTGTGGGACCCATTCGCCACCTTCGATGAATGAGACCCATCCAGGTGGGACTCATTCACCCAAGATGGCAAATGAGTCCCATTTGACCTATTTTTAAGGTTTTGAGCGAGAAAAGTTGGTTTTTAATTCAAATTTCTTCCATGTCGGCCTTGGGGATCAAATTAATGGTCATTTGAGTGCATTGGCTATATAAAAATGATTTCAAATCATTATTTCATCATGCATTCAAGTGATCAAGTCAAGAAAACAAGAGTTAAGCATTCCAAGTCTTTACAAGGTCATCAAGATAGCTTTCAAGACCAGTTCTAAGGCATTCAAGGAAAAAATTCTTCATAAGTTATTGTAGAAATTCAAGATCCGTCACCATTTCAAGCATATAAAGCATCAAGAGTTTTATTGATCCATTGTTGTGATGTAGCATTGAGTATCCAAGACCAAGTATCATTTTATTCCTATTGTCAAAGATCAAGATCTACATCCTTCATGGTCATTTCATGTTGAGTTGCAGATTTAAAAGACGTCATTTACAAGACATCATTCAAGGTATCATTTTTCATGTTTCATATTCTATGTTACATGTTTCATGTCCTTATTTCATTGTTTCATCATTTGGTTTAATTACCTAAAAGGGGTTTAACTAAGGAGAACCCCTATTCCCTAGGTGCTTTAAAGACTTGAAGATCATTGAAGATTAGGTCACAAGATTGTTGTATTTGTCTCCCCATTTCCAAGGTCATAATCTTCACTAATAGGTCATCTACAACCCCAAAATTAGAGTTTCAAATCTAGGAACCTGGAGGAGTAGATTGAGTAGACTTAGAAGATTAGATTTAGACTTTGAATTTCTAGAAAATCCAGACTAGACTCATTTGTCACAAGTGGAGAATGAGTCCCACTAGATGTGTTTTTTAGATATTTTTTGCAGATTTGGATACCCATTTTCGCGAAACTTGCTCCTATGCAAAAATCCAGAACTCAGACTAATTCACCCAAAATGGTGAATGAGCCTCAATAGGCCAAAATTTCAAGATCAACAACATTTCTAGTCTCCTTCAAGTTTTTAGGTGCACACTTTCTATTTTACAACTTTATATTTTTCTTTGTTTTCATTTCTAAGTCATTTAGTAAAACATTGCATCAAACTAGGTTTTTCATTTCATCTTGCATGTCATACATTTTTCCAAGCCCTAGCTTGGTCGCGAACTCCTCATTAGATCATATTCTGCCCCTAAGACAACCCTACTACAATATTTCTCTCTTTTTTGAATTGAGATCTTTAGGGTTACCCTTGAATGAAATTGGATTTGTGGGTGTGCTCTATGTCCTAAAACCATATGCTAGCACTACCAAACCACTTTTTCATCATTTCAATATATTACATTCCTCTTAGTGGTAATGTGACACACTGCATTCCCTAAGTTGTGAATCTTTATCCTTTGATTGGTCCTCTCTTGGAGACATTAGGAACAACGTCCCCTAAGATTAATATCGCAGACGAATTAAGAAAAATCCCTTTGAACATCCCTCTCTCTTGCTGTATTGAATTTTCTCTTTTTGTACCTTATTAAAGTCATGGAAGTATGGATTTGATGTGGTTCCTTGGGGCTCATCTAGTGAAAAACTAGCTTCACTAGCCCTTGTGAGTGTGGATTTTATTTTTTTCCTTATCATAGTCATCGGGGTATGACTTTGATATGGACCTTTTGGGGCTCACCTAGTGAACAACTAGCTTCACTAGCTCTTGTGAGCATGCACTTTTGTTTGCATACTGGACAATGTGTTCCACTTGTAAACCTCTTTGGAAAACAACCTAGATATAGTCCACAATGTGTTGGATGTCTAGTCGAAGCTTGATCGTTGCATTTTTCTTTTTCTTTTTGTTTTTCCTTTTCCTATCTTTGATGGTGTATGTTTGCGATCTAGTTTTGGCTTCATAAATCATATACAAGTGTGTTCATTTGTGCCTATGTTGGTCTGTCATAGGATCTTGATTTTGGGGGCTTGGCCACCCTCTTGGTTATTGTCATCCTATCTTACTAGAATGTGTACATTTGAACCCCTCTTGATTGTGTGGTTGGATACTTTAGTGTGAGTTTGAAGCAAGTTCATCCTCTCACTAAAGTGGTAGCTAAATGTAGTGTAGGAAAATGCATACCCTTGTATTTTCACACTTGTTAGGGCCGTCCTTGCTCTATTTATCCCTATTTATGTATTATTTGGTCCTATGTTGCATCCACAAGCCTAATAAATTATATTTTTTTATGGCTAATCCTAACAAACATCAAAAGATAAATGATAATTTAATAATTCTACCTAAGTGTCCATAATTTTTGGGTTGGGACTAAGATGCCACATACAGTGTCATTGTCCCCCAAAGGTCTTGGGACCATGATTTCAAGTGTGCCTTAATGGGACCCTTTTTGGAGTATGTGCCCCAAGTTTATAGGACTTGGGACTAAGATGCCACCTAGGGCATCTTAGTCCCCCTTTAGATTTTTTTGGGATTTAATTTCAAATCTTGGCAGGATTTAGCCTCCTTTAATTAATGATTTCATATGTTGGCTTATTTTGGTGTAATTTTGGGATATTAAGCATGAATAAGTAAAAATACAAGGTTCATTCACTCATTTTATCCTAACAACCATTCAAGTATTCATTTCTAAGGAAAGTTTACGAGATCAAGAGTGTAACGCCCTGCCACGTAACCCTAGACGATAATGCAATTACAACAGAAGTGTAACAATTATTTTTTGAAAGTGCAATTAACAATAAGTAAAGTGAACTACACTTAACACATACAACACTTAACACATATAAAAGTAGACTAATCCATAACATATAAATTATACTCATGAAATATAGAACATACATCCATTAATATTAACTCATTTAATAAGGTTACAAAGTACATATTAAAATCATCCATAGATTATGTTCATTCAATATAGCAGTTACAAGGCTCATTTCCAAAATGAGGTAGAGTATACAAATAATATTACAATTACAATGATACAAGGATAATCCTCTAATACAAATGAGGAGTAGTACATAAACAAAAACATCCAATTGATCCAATAGAACACAAGAGATGGTATAAAGCAACTGGAACATGCAAGCTCTCCAATCAAGAAGATCCCACCATCACGAACATGAAGTGGAAACCCAATGGTGTAAGGTGCACGTTCCAACCAACCAAGTGGTACTCGAAGGCCCACACCCCATGCTAGGAGATAATAAAAGGGCTTCCTAGGTATGACGAACAACCTCAAGACACAAGCAACCACGAGACTAAATTAGACAAGTACAATACATAACATGAAGGTTACATTTATTCCAAAGTAAAAGAATCAAGTAGATACACTAAACAACATAAACTGTTGTCATAGGAGGAGTGTCATCACAAAGTTGGATGGGTTATCCTAGAAGATCTTCCTAGGCCTTGGCCCTCACCTTGGGTTATCCTGGTAGCCTCTCATGATCCTCGACCCCACATACAAATTGATGTGAAATCAAATATCTTTCAAAGGGACAAGATAATGATCTTCCCATTCCAGGCCTTCTCGTCTCATCTTAAGTTTAAATGAGCCCTTGACCCAATGAGTAGGGCACAATTAACAAGTTTTTTGTTTAAGACTACTCTTTCCCCTAATAATTTTATTTAATTTCCACTAAATTATCTAACTCTCACATGAGTTATCCTGGCACCACTTTGTGCCTTGGCCCCCATTGAGATCCACTCCCCTACTGACAACACAAGGATCTAAACCACAAACCAAGGGTAAACAAAGTGCACAAACAACAAATATTAAATCCCAACCATAATACAAGAGGCAACACATCACGTTCGTAGTAATCAGGTGTTTAAACTGAATCACAACTAGGTGCACTACCCAAGGAAAAAAAAAGGGTTGAACAAAATATCACGACAACACCCACATAATATAACAACATATGGAAGGCTTACACATTCACAACTAACAGATTTCCCAACTTACGTGAACAAAAGACATCATAATTAAATAGTCAATACATGTAGGTAATTAAAACAATAATTATGATTTCCTTAATCTAATTTCCATTCCAAGAAAACGATAATTCATTGCTCAAAATAATCTAGCTTAATGCAATTTCATTTATTGTCAATAAAGAAATTAAATCTAATTATTTAATTCAATTTTCCAATTACATCTATATAAAAATCAATTTCCCTTTTTAAATCCTTTTATTTTAAAAATATCTAATTCATGCATTAACTTGCACCTATTATAAAATTCATTTATATATATATAAAATTATATATGTATTTATATATAATTATAGATATATAAATATTTAAAGATTAAATTACAACTTCCAACAAATATTAAATATATTTATGCATATATATATATTTATAAATATATATATATATATTTTTATATATTTATAAATATTTATAAATATATATAAATATATATATATATATATATTTATTCACATATATATATAAACATATTTATGCACATATATATATATATAAACATATTTAAATCCAAAAAATAAAATGAATAGAAAAGCGAATGAAATCATGTTTGGTTGCCATCAATACCTCAGGGTCTACTCACATAGTCGACCCCTCAATGGGGGACATTTCCTGTGAAGGCAGCATTGGGCACTACCTCCACAATGTCGCCTCCCTATGGGGGTGGATGTGGGGATAGCCCCCAACCACATATTAATTTAACTCTATAAATTTTATTCCATAAATTTTTTTATGATTTCATATAATTGTCGTACAAGTTTTTAAATCTAGGTTTTCTAATATAAAGTTCTACATTGCTCTAGATGAGCAATTTTTCACAAAAAACATTCTACAGGAGGATATTTACAAATTTACCAGAGGTTTTTGAATTTCCCAAGCCAAATAAAACTAATTGGAAAATAAAAATACAATAATCTTCTACAAGAAGATCTTTTCCAATACAATCAAAGGTTTTCTACAAATTTTGATAAGAAGATTGAAATCAATTTCTACATAGGCTTTCTAGATTCCTATATAATCATTCTGGGAATTATATTGTTTCAAAACAATTCATCTTTTCAAAAGAATACAAGAATTTAATTTGAGGCTAAAGCTTTCATGACAATCTTTTCAATTTCAAAACATATTAAAGCTTTTAAACAAACAAAATTTTCTTCATTGTACATGCAATCTTTTCTAATTTGAATTTAAATAAAAACAATAAAGAAATTTTTTCAGACATGCTTGAAGAATTTGAAGTTTGAAGTAGAGTCTCACCTTTAGATTCTAGAATTATCAAAGCCTCTTCCAAAATATTCCTCTTTCCAGAAAATTGAAAAATAAAACCAGAGCCAATATCCTGAGAGCTTCTTCCAATTTTAAACAACCCAAAAATACCATTTTCATTTTCGTGAAATAGTTTTTTTCCCTCTTTCAGTTAATGCAATTATTCTCTCCATGAATTATTTCCCAACACTAGTTTTCAATTTTCTAACTCATGTCACAATCCCAAAATATCTTTCCAAATCCAGTCCCAAGATATTTCCTTTAAGATATTTTATAAGATATTTGTTTATTTAATAATTTAAAATCAAATATTAAATTTAATTATCCATTCATTTAAATGCACAACTTTATTTAATTAATTAAATAAAAAAATTATAATCTAACTATTTTAATATCAAATTTAATCTAATTAATTTTAATCACTATATAAAATAAATTTAATTGAAATAATTAAATTACTTTACACAATAAATTAAATCTAATTAATTAAATCAAATTTAAATCTTCTAACAACATTACTCATGATTAAATATATAATCAATTTAAAATATTCTAAACATTAATTAACATTAATTTCTCACAGAGCATACCCTGCAAAATAATTGAAAATAGGGACAACATGACAACTATGCGTGAACATAACAAATATTGATGACACACTGTGACTAGGGTTATGGTTTGACAAGGAAATCTTGTTACAACCTCCCAATCAACTATTATGTTGGGCAATGGACACCCTCAAACCCATGAATCCAGGTGGAGTCAATGTCATGTACCTGCAATCCTGCAATCAAAACATATATCATACATGTATATAGATCATGAACAATCACACCGTGAAGAGAAAATCATGGTATCACAAGGCGCTCAAAAGCAAGTGATGCAATCTTGTTTCGTTCACCAATACAGTGTCACATCAAAACAGACGAAACTAAAAAATCAAATAACTACAGATGAACATATATCAATATCAACTCACATAATCAACTATGCTAACCAGAGAGAATATCATAATCAATAATCATCAATATAGTACACCATCAAATCTCTATATAAAAACCATGATCGCTATAATGTCATCAATAAAATAACATCATAGTATCATGGTCTATCAAAGTAAAAGCACTGTCTAAAAACATAAGAAAATCAGAGGGATGCTACATCCTCCCCCCCAAGGATCAGGCTTACTCCTGGAATCCTACGAACAAATAGGGTGTATGATATCAAGATTAAAGCATCATATCAAGGATATTGTTGCATCATGTTTGTTGTAGTGCTAACAATTGTGATGAAGGGTGTATGATTTAAGCAAGTGTTTCATGTAAGATCTATATCATTCAAGAAGGATTCAAGAACCACATCCATTGCAACCATTCCAAGCATATTTGTAGCACCTTGTTACAAGGATTTGGTGAGTTGTAACATAGTGTTTTGTTCATTCATCATTTCCCTCTATTATTCCATTCTATTTCAAGGTCTAATTACCAACAAGGGGTTTGAACAAGGTGAACCCCCATTCACTAACAATCAACAAGTTTTTCATCTCTTGCATGTTTATGTTTTCAGATTTAGGTTGAAGACTTGAAGATCATTTGAAGTGAAAAATTGTAAAGTTGGAAATTTGCATTATAAAGTTATCATCTTCACGAAAACTCACCCACAAGCTAGATCTAAAAGTTTTAGGACCAAAGATCTGAGAAGAAGGAAGTGCAGACCTTGAGCCTTAGGACCTCATATAGAGATTTCAAAAATTCCAGATGGGACTAAGTCACCACCTAGAGCATCTTAGTCCTCCCGAAGTTATTTTGTAGAGATTCTTTGAGATCCGATTCCGACATCTGAAGATATTGCATTTGCCGCAAAAAATAGCAGTGAGACTAAGACAACAATAAGGGCATCTTATTCCTCCATAACACATTTTGACAACTTCTTTTCATTTCTAGACTTCCGAGGTACACATGTCCTAACTTCCTTTTGCATAATTTCATCATTTACATCCTTCATTTAGTGTACATTACTAGGTTTTGTGAGTTGAATTCCAAATTGTCTTTTCCAATCTTTTGCTTGGTGGTGCACCCCTGAAAGCCTAAAATAACCCCTCCTAGGTCCTTCCCTATTGATAATTGACTCACCCCTTGGGTTGATATTCAATCCAATTTGGGATCCTAGGATGTTCTTGAATGATCATAGGACAAAAGTGGTATCCCCCAATTTGTTCATATACATATGTATTTTGATAAATTGACCTTGATAATCAATTTATTATGCCTATCCATGCACTTATTTTTAGATACTCCATTACCACATTGATTGTAGCATTTTTTGGCTTCTAGGTTAATCTTGTGGGGTAGGAGAATTATTGCACCTACAATTTTGACCTTGAAATCTTAAATTCAAATGTTGGTTAACTCCCATCCATATCTTTCCCATCATGAGTCCAACTAGTACACATTTCACATGATCTATTTTTATGTCCTTGTATTCAAATGCACTCTTTTGATATCCAATTACATCTAGGTGCTATTCATATTTATAAAATAAGGATGCTTAGAACACTTGCATTGGAGAATCTAAAATGAATATAAGAACACATAATCATTCTAGAGAATTTGCATGTTTGAAGATTATTTTCTTTGATCATTTCTAAGATTATATAGTCGGTCCCATCAAGGGGTCAACTTAGGTGAGAAAAATCTTAATGATAAACTAATCTCCCTTAGGTGTTTCTAACCATAACTAATCCTTCACCTTAAAGAAGAACAATAAATTATAAGAAATAGAAAGTAAGGGCACATAATCAACTAGATCATTTGTTTGGGCCATAGGTCAAATTTGTGCCTAGAAAAATTACCCAAATCTATAGATTTGATCTACCATAAAATTAAAATATTTATTCGATTTAAAGGTAGATTATAAATTGAAATAATTACAATTTTTATTTCCAATTAAATGCAATATTAGAGTTGTTCTCTCTTTTCCATCTTAAAACTAAGTACCTTTATCCCTTAATATTTAATTTCTTAACATTTAATATTTTAATTATCACTCTCACAATTCATAATTATTTAATCTAATTTTATTTATACTTTTGGCAATCTATCTTATTGGATTAACTGAGCTTTAGCTTAAGAAAATTTTATTTTCACTACAATTAGCTTATAACCTAATTGAGTAGACTATGATTTTCTTGCATTGGACAAATAGGAAACAATAATAATCAATACATATGGGGTTGTCATGTGGGATATTATGTGATGCATTATTATGATTTAACTATATAGTTTTTGAGTCAGACTCATTGAGCCATATTTCATGAGTAGTGTTCCACAAGAATTCATCTCTCATGAACATGAATGCCCCACTTAAAACTTATTGTCTTTAGGTGATACTCATCATAGAGGTGAAATATTAAGACTTCTTGAAAGACTTCCCATCCCAATCTACTCCAGATCAAATATAATTAAACATATAATTTCGTCTAATATCAAATACACAAAACTTACTACCCATTTGCTTAATGATATGGAGTATTGCCTATTTTGTCTTCTTTGATAGAGATCCTATTAAGAAGATTTTATTTTTAATTTTCATTGATGATTTTTTATATCAACTCGGATAGGTTAAAACCTCTTCAATTGAGAATCAAGGACTGAGGGGTATCCATTTTGTCAAAGATCCCTAAGGCACAATCCCAACCTCATCCCTTATGATGTTAGAAGCTTTTACTCAATAAAACTTGATTTCTGATGGATCCACTAAGAAAAAAATATGAATTATATTTAATGAAATTAAAGTTGACCAATAGTATTGGGAGTCAATCCAAACAAATTATAAAGCCAATTGAAAACGAAACAAATGGCTAGTAAAGTAGTCCCATTTCATTAGAAATTTTGCAGGCCGGTGACACCTTTTATATTGTTTACCACACAATAAACATCATGGCTTACCTCCTCCTTTTGATTCCAAATAAAATATTTTTTTGTTAATTTTTCTCATTGGCCCCTATCATTTGTTTTTCGTATAACTAAAAAGTTGACGTAGCACCAAGAATGCGGTAGCAATGCCCTGTCCCTTTCCCAATACTATGACCTCGCGTAAGGAGAGAGCGACATGTAACGGATGCGTTCCAAGTATGTCACGGTGGGCCCCGCTGACACTTCTGCCCCCACCCCCGATCACTTTTGACTTTCACCCCCTCGTTGTGTATAAAAATATACACACAAGGCTGTTCATTCATTCACCAATACATTTCTGGTTTCCTTTTTCGTGGCGAGATTGAATCCCCCCCGGCCACTGAAACTGGCTAGCTCAAGCTCAGAATGGCCCATCTGGAAGAACCAAACGAGAAGAATAGAGCTCTGGTTATTGAGCTATACGATGCGTTAAGCTTGGGCAATGCCAAGAAGGTCCGGAGGATTTTGGCCCCGGACTTGGAGTGGTGGTTCCATGGCCCGCCGCACTGCCAGAATCTGATGCGCCTTCTCACTGGCCGAACCATCCGCAAACGCCTTTCCTTTATTCCCGACTCTCTCACCCCGCTAGGCAACAAAGTATTCGTGGAAGGTCGCAAGGACCAGTCCCTGTACTGGGTTCACGTCTGGACTGTGGTGGACGGGATTGTTACCCAGCTCCGAGAGTATTTCAACACGTCTTTGATTGTCACGGAGTTTAAGTCCAATGCTAGCTCGTTGCTGTGTTTTCCCGTCTGGCAGAGCGACCTCCCGCAGTCGGATGAACAGTCCATGCCGGGCCTCGTGCTCGCCATCTGAAGATACATGCACATATTCTATTTGGTGTGCTGGGTATATAATATTTATAGTGTGTTTGGCCGCTTTGGGTATATATAGTATTTAGAATAAGATTGCCTTGGAAGAGCAGCGTGAAGATTGCCAATGGCTGATATGCAGGCGATGCGTATCAATTGTAAATTCTTGTGGCATTTTCATTATAGATACTGTTAAAACAATCTCAAGATTTATTTCCATATCACACAAAGCCTTTCTGCTACTGTGCTGCTTTTGTGAACATATGAAGTATTTGGCAATATTTGGGTGTTGCAAGTCTTGCTGAGTGCAAAGGTTCTGGTTCAGTCCAAAAAGGCTTGTGCTCCCCTAGATAGCTACAAATAATTTGTGGATGACCTCCATAAGAAAAAAAAGTTAAGATTATTGTTAAGTGGGTGGTCCCATTAATTTTGTAGTGTAGTTTTAAGTTAAAAAGTTTAAGCTCTTTTTTTAAAAAATAAATAAATGATACGTGTTATAAAACATGTATGCGTTATATAACCCGTACGCATTATATAACGCATATGCGTTTTATAGTGCATACGCGTTTTTTAGGTTCGGGTACTCGATGCATAACGCATACGCGTTTTTTGCGAGATTTATTTTTTGGCCGAAACTTCCCCTCTTCGTGGACCCAACTTCTTGCACTTACCCAAAAACAAGTTTTGAAGGGGCCCCAAAACCCTTTAACAGTAGATAGAGATAAGATAAAGCATTAAAATTTCAACAAAATATGGAAAGTTACAAGCAAAGAAAAATTATAGACTAGTGCAGAGACAACAGAAAACAAAAAACTAGCAAATCACTTATAGAAAACCAACCACTAGGCCAAATTTCTCAAGATCTCATCGACCTCCTTTTCCAGGTTGTCCATGGGGCGGGTGCATGGAAATGGGTAGCAATTCCGTGGACACCCTCAAAAAATAAGTTGAAAATCATAACATGAGCGCGTTATAACGTGCTCGCATTATGTCTCTGTTAAACCTAGAGAAGGTCTCGGTGGCTACAACTACAAACAAATAACGTGAACACGTTATAACACACTCACATTATTAACTATTAAAATTTAAAAAAACAAATACAAATCTCTCATTTGCATTTTGACTGGTTTTTTTGTTGCACCCATGGCGAAAAACCCCAGAATATCCTGCTCGCATTCTAGGAGGAGAATTTCTTCACCACGATGGCGCCATGACGACGAGGAGCTGTAAGAGGTAAGGATTCTATGGTTTTTGTTTTGAATTTGTTAGTTTTAGGTTGAATTTGATATCTATTTGTTTGAATTTTTAGGAGATGCAAATCAACTTGCAAACCCTCAAAATCCTCAATAGGAAGACCAATCAAATCCTCAAGATCAAAATCAACCACAACATCAACCTCCTCCACCAATCACTCAACCCCCTCCTGGCACTCAATAAAATTTAATGAGTGAAATTGAGAACAACAAAAAACAAATTGAGGATTTGATCAATAGGTTGAGTGATCCAAATGGTTCAACCACAAAAAGAATGACCCTAGCAGATTCATTGAAAGATATGTTGAAAAATATAGATTCAATTAGCAAACAAATAACTTGATGGGAAGATAGGAGGTAGGCAGCTAGGGACTATTATGAAAATAAACTATCATACAAGGATGTGAAAGATTTAAAAACTACAAAAGGTGATTTGTGCTCATTATTCACCGGCCCACGCACAAATCAAAATCTTACCCTCAATGCGAAGAGGTTTCCTATCCATTGGTGCCACCACCAAGAGATGAAGGACCGATTTTATGATAGCTGGTACATGGTCTTCGATTACCCACCGTGCAAAACTTGTGAGGTCCCACAATATTTCCTTAGGAAACTATACAGTGAGTTCATATTGAACAAAATCCCAAATTATTTTGATATGAGGGATTTCCAGGGGAGAGGTGGGGGGTCAGCTCAGGATAGACCTGGTGCACAATCGGATCCTATGTGGTAAGGTAGACGAGCTCTTGCTAGGCCACCTCATGAGCACGTTGTTATGCCTTTCGTCGTGAAGGAAAGTGCTGATGTAGAGACATTGCAGGCAATCAACACTTTGATCGAAAGTGTCATCCATCATACTAGCCCTATTCTACAATGCCATCTAGGGGAGTCTTCTAGTGGTGGCCTTTGAACACATATGTGTCAATATTGCGGGGCTACTTGTTCACATGACCCCACCGACCCTAAGGAGACTGGTACGTAGGATCCGTCTGCAGTTATGGAGATGGAGAGGGCAGTTGAAATTTTGCATGAGGAATATGGCATTGATAGTTAGGTAAAAGTTAGTGCATGTGTTCATTGAATTTAATTTCTTAAATTTTGATTTTGAAATGCAAGATTAACTAAAAATGTTATATCATTTTAATAAAATTGCAAGGTCACAGTGTTGAGACTGGATACACCGGCCCCCCACCAACCTATTTTGTAGTACACCTATCGCTAGGGTATGTAACTAGTAAACAATTATAAGTTTATTGCATATTAATGGCATTGTTTTACGAATGGTAGTTTAATATGCAATTTTGGATGTTGAATAGACTAATATTGGAGGTTTTGATGGAAAACTTCCCAATGGTGGTGGATTTACTCAAACCTTCATGCAGGTAATAGAATAAAGAGTTTAACTAATGAATCAAGTACTTAATAGATTTGTGTAGTTTATACATGCACATTGTTGATTACGTTGAATAATTTGTTGTTTTATTTTCAGTTGTTGCGAGATGATACACCTCCGAATGTGATGAGGGAAATGGATATTGGTGTGATATCTACTATACAATCCTCGATGGCTCTGATAGAAGAGGTATGAGGTAAATTATTAAATTTTAATTTACATTTGTTGTTATAGATGTTAGTTAGTGAAAAATCAAACCATTATTGATTTACGTAGTTTTTGTCTATTTGTATGGTTTATACAGGGCTTGAGCATGCCCAAGCATGGGCGTGAGGATATTTACCTTGTGGAGAGAGATCGTGAGATGGCTGTAAGTGATTATTTTGTCAAATATATCATTTGTTATAATATAATTTCTATATATTCATGTCTTTACTTCTTATTGTAATAGTTAAAACTTCACCATGAACGAAACCCTAGGAGGAGTAGCAGGAGCACTCCACGAGCGCAAAAAAAATGAGTGATAGACCTATTGCCATCCGAGCGAAAAGGAAAGGGAAAGATTTTATTTCCTGCGCATGGAGAGTAATGACTTTTTATACCAGAGTCCTTTGTTGTATCCCTACATGGCAGTTTTGTACATATTTTTTATTGAATGTATTTGACATTGTATGCCTAGATGACATTCTCGTAAGCCTATATGGCTATTTTGTACATATATTTCATACTTATATCGACATATATTGATGTATACCTACATGCTTATTTGGTTAATACAAATATCTTTTATCGATGCCTGTCCATATTTGTATTCTAAATTGATGTTTCAATAGATATGAGTTACATATATTCAAGTGTATACTTTACAACTTATGTGTATACTTTGTGACTTACATGCATTCGAGTGTATACTTTGTGGCTTACATGTTTTCATGCATATACCTTGTATTTGTGCATATACTTTGTTTTAATTTGTGTATACTATGTATTCGTGTGTATGCTTTTTGAGGCTTACGTGTTTTTGAGTACTTGTACTTCCCTTATTGAAATGTACGTGTTTGAATTATTCACGTGTATAATTATTAATTGGTTAGCCTTAGCATTGATCTATGTCATCCTCAATGCATGATCCTTGAGATGGAGTAAGAACACCCTCAAGGTCAAAAGGAGTTTCACATGCATTCTTCATAAGCTCATTTTGGTAGTGAAACCAAAAACCTCTTGCATCATTGAAACGAAAAAAAAAATCCTTTATAGCAGGTTTGAAGCCATTATCATTCTCCATCAATTCTTCATGTATCCACTCCCCATTAATGGTTGTCTCATGACCTTCATGAAACCAAGCACTTATCTCATTTGTGATAGAAGAAATGTATGAAGATTTATCTTCCTCCTTATGAACCATTCATTATTATGAGAGATGGGTTCTTGTGAACCACTACTGATGAATCATGGGTCAATGAGTTTGACTTGTAAAACTACACGATTGAATCCTGATAGCAATATCACAATATTTATATATCTAAATGTGTTATTTTCTTCAGCTAAAATTTGTGCTTATACTTATGTGATTGATGTATGTTTGTGTATGGGATCATAGTAATTTCTATTTGATGATACTATTGTGTCTTTAAGGTTTATTTATTAAAGGGTGCATGAAACAAGTTTTAAATCCTTACAAGTCTTTGAATTTCTTAGGTTTTTCTATTTGTTGAGTCTGGGCTCCGAGCCCGAGTCCAAGTCAAAAAATGGCTTGTCAAGTCCGAAGCAAGTCCTAGTCTTGTAACACTAGTGTGAACACATCGAGGAATAATGTTTATGTCGATGAAGAGAGAACCCATCCTTGTTTCCAAAAAAAACCATGGTATAGATATGGTTGGTCGAGATAAAACATCACTCTCTTGGATAGTTAGAACCATAATCTTTTATGGCTACAAACACACCTGCATTATGTGTGTTCTTGATCCTACTAAAGAAATGGTGGAACATGTTGTAGATCAAATATTGTAACCCTAAGTACACAAGAAGGTTACTTGTCCTCATTTCCGCAAATTTCTTTAAGATGTTCATCCTTTTTGAGTAATGTGAACTATTGATGTTATCTAGATCTTTGAAACTATCCACAATCATGTGCAATACTGTAGAAGCTATAGCTATATCTAATACTACAAATGATTGCTAAATGGAATCCTGATAGCAATATCACAATTTGACACACTGTAGAAAATACCTCCTACTTATCAATTGATGAGTTAAAGGGGCTCTAATGAATGTTTCATAAGGCACAACACTTGCTGAAGGTTTTGGAAATGGGGTTGCAAGCTAAGTGGGCTTAACCTTGGGGAAAAAACTTCGTGGTTAAGTGCTTGAGTTGGAGTATACTGGAATGGGTGACCTCTCGAGAAGGCCTAGTGGCTCACCTCTGTGACCATCACTTAGGTGCAATGAGTGTTAAGTGGGCCATTCAATATCATTTCAAATTTGTTGCTTTAAGCAACTTAGAAATTTGCAACTTAAGACTCTTCCAATCTAAGGGATCGATCCGATGGGACATAGCTCAGAGCGATTCCACGTGTTTTGGTGCAAAAGAGGACCATGCCTAGCGTAAAAATATCTATTTGGATATGTTGGAACAATCCACTTGGTCACACAAGTTGCAGAATGAAATTTGCACCACTTTGCAACTTTGCACTGCTTGCATTTGATGCTTTTTCCATTAAGTGAAAATCTACCACCACTGGAAAACCACTCCGAGATAGCCAAAACCGAGAGAGGTTTTTGTAGACAGGCTTAATGTGATCCTATAGGATTAGATAAGAAGTTTCTAAGCATCATGACATCTAAGTAATAGCATGCTAAAGTTTGCAGCCATTTTACACTTTGGAACCTTAAGGGATCGATCCGATGGAACATAGCTTGGAGCGATTCCACGTGTTTCGATGTGAAAGAGGACCATGGATACCGTAAAAATACCTATTCAGACATGTTGGAATAGTTCGCTTAGTCACATGAGTTGCAGAGCGAAATTTGTACCACTTTGCAACTTTGCACATCTTGAATTTGACACTTTTTCCATTAAGTGAAAATCCGCCACCACGAGAAAACCACTCTAAGATAGCCAAAACTGAGAGAGGTTTTTCTAGAGGGGTCCAACACCTTTCTGTAGGATCAGATGAGAAGTTTCTAGGTGTCACGGTAACTAAGTAATAGCATGCTGAAGTTTGCAGCCATTTTGCACTTTGGACCCTTAAGGGATCGATCCGGTGGAACATAGCTCAGAGCGATTCCATGTGTTTTGGTGCAAAAGAGGGCCATGACTAGCATAAAAATACCTATTTGGATGTGTTGGAATAATCTGCTTGGTCACACGAGTTGTAGAGAGAAATTTGCACCACTTTACAACTTTGCACAATTTGAATTTGACACTTTTTCCATCAAGTGAAAATCCACCACCACGAGAAAACCACTCTAAGATAGCCAAAACCGAGAGAGATTTTTCTAGAGAGGTCCAATGCCTTTTTGTAGGATCAGACAAGAAGTTTCTAAGTGTCACATTTTCAAGTAATAGCATGCTGAAGTTTGTAGCCATTTTGCATTTTGGACCCTTAAGGGATTGATCCAGTGGAACATAGCTCAAAGTGATTCCACATGTTTCGGTGCAAAAGAGGACCATGCCTAGCATAAAAATACATATTTGGATATTTTGGAACAGCCCGCTTGGTCACACAAGTTGTAGAATGGGAGTTGTACCACTTTGCAACTTTGCACTGCTTGCATTTGATGTTTTTTCCATCAAGTGAAAATCCGCCGCCATGAGAAAACCACTCCAAGATAGCCAAAACTGAGAGAGGTTTTTCTAGAGGGCCCCAATGCCTTTCTATAGTATTAGATGAGAAATTTCTAAGTGTCATGGTATCCGAGTAATAGCATGCTGAATTTTGCAGCCATTTTGCACTTTGGACCCTTAAGGGATCGATCTGGTTGAATGTAGCTCAGAGTGATTCCACGTGTTTTAGTGCAAAAAAAGACCATGCCTAGCATAAACATACCTATTCAGATGCATTGGAGCAGTTAGTTTTGTCACATGAGTTGCAGAGCAAAAGTT
This sequence comes from Sequoiadendron giganteum, assembly GCA_007115665.2. Taxonomy (NCBI): domain Eukaryota; kingdom Viridiplantae; phylum Streptophyta; class Pinopsida; order Cupressales; family Cupressaceae; genus Sequoiadendron; species Sequoiadendron giganteum. The sequence continues at coordinate 949,125,816 of CM021100.1, read as the reverse complement.
GCACCACTTTGCAACTTTGCACTGCTTGAATTTGACACTTTTTCCATCAACTAAAAATTCGCTGCCACGAGAAAACCACTCTAAGATAGCCAAAACCGAGAGAGGTTTTTCTAGAAGTTCCCAACACCTTTTTGTAGGATTAGATGAGAAGTTTCTAAGTGTCACGGTATTTGAGTAATAGCATGCTGAAGTTTGCAGCCATTTTGCACTTTTGACCCTTAAGGGATCGATCCTGTTGAACGTAGCTCAGAGCAATTCCACATGTTTTAGTGCAAAAAAAGACCACACCTAATGTAAACATACCTATTCATATGTGTTGGAGCAGTTAGTTTGATCACACGAGCTGCAGAGCGAAAGTTGCACCACTTTGCAACTTTGCATTGCTTGAATTTGACACTTTTTCCATCAAGTGAAAATTCATTGCCACGAGAAAACCACTCCAAGATAGCCAAAACCGAGAGAGGTTTTTCTAGAGGGGCCCAATGCCTTTCTGTAAAATTAGACGAGAAGTTTCTAAGTGTTACGGTATCTGAGTACTAGCATGCTGAAGTTTGCAGCCATTTTGCACTTTGGACCCTTAAGGGATCAATCCGGTTGAACATAGCTCAGAGCGATTCTACGTGTTTTGGTGTGAAAAAAGACCATTCCTAGCATAAAAATACCTATTCATATGCGTTGGAGTAGTTAGTTTGGTCACACGAGTTGCAGAGCGAAAGTTGCACCACTTTGCAACTTTGCATTGCTTGAATTTGACACTTTTTCCATCAAGTGAAAATTCGCCACCACGAGAAAACCACTACAAGATAGCCAAAACCGAGAGAGGTTTTTCTAGAGGGGCCAAATTCCTTCTTGTAGGATTAGACGAGAAGTTTCTAAGTGTCTTGGTATCCGAGTACTAGCATGTTGAAGTTTGCAACTATTTTACACTTTGGACCCTTAAGGGATCGATCCGGTGGAACATAGCCCGAAGCGATTCTACGTGTTTCGATGGGAAAGAGGACCATTCCTAGCATAAACATACCTATTATGACATGTTGTTACAATCCGCTTGGTCACATGAGTTGCAGAAAAATGTGTACAAATTGTTTACATGACCTTTATATGACCTTTTTCACCTTGTTTACATTTCAAAATTCAAAGTTTGCAAATTTTCCTACTCAAGGAATTTACAAAACAAGGTGCTACTACACCAAAAATGAACTCCAACCTTAAAATATTTGAGTATATCTCATTATGTAATTAAATCTTTTTAGAATGCCTCTGGCACTTTGTTCTCTCAAATCTTTTACAATGTCACTCATGCATTCAAGATTCTTTTTAAATGTCTACATCATAGGTGTTCATTATGAGGTAAACTTAAAATAAGTAACTTGAGATTCCCTCGCTAAACTTCACATGCTCTTTTATAATGGCTTGAAATCAAAATTGAGATTTGTCAAAATCATCAAAATAAGTATGTTGCATTGCTTTTTTGGCTGAGATTCTCTTTGATGGCTCTTAAATCAGTATTTTCTGCAATAAAAGATCAATCAACTCTTAGTAGTTTACTTACAAATATGCAAAGTAAAAGAGAAAAATAAAGAGCATCCAAAATGGAAATGAAATAAAAATAGATGGAAGGCACTTATAAATGTTGCATGCAGGCATCAAAATAAGGATGTTGCATTGCTTTTCTGGTTGACATTCTCTTGGATAGCTCATATATCTGCATTTTTTGCAAGGGGACACCAATCACTGTAAACGAAGATGATAGCATTGGCATCAAACAAATTAGTGTGCATACAATTATAAATTAATAAGAACCAATGTGCATATACTTACAAATTAATCCAATGAACCATCTGGGTCTGCTCTACTATTTATTGTGTCAAGTATTGCCTCATGGTCAGACTCACGGACCTTCCATAACGTCTTGTTCAAAGGTCTACCCCCATATTTTGTCAAATGAACATTGGATGCCACGAAAAGGTTCGAGTAATGAATAATCTTACGATGCATGTCAAAGTCCTGAAATAGCCAATGTTTAACACTTGAATGTGGGTACCTTCTAAGCCATGTTCCAATAACCACAACTGAGCCTGTAGGGTATTCGATGTTTTCTCCATCTATAACTGGGGCCTCCAGTTTATTTTTGGTCTCAACACAATGACACAAGTAATATTTTGTTCCCTCTTCATTGTCTTCATTTGCAATAACTGCATAAACATGCCCTACATTGATATGTGCAAAAAATATCTTGAAATTTGTCAACATGACGAATATAGTACAAAGTAAGATAATGATATGGAATTTCAACAACTACGAAAGTAGATATATCACCTGGTTGAACTAGATTTGATACGTGGTCAAAGTCGACCGATGATTCCATTTGTGTCAGTTCCAATGTCATCGGAGGGCAATACACGTGAAGTGGGCTAAGATAACTTGTGAACCATTTTTCAACCCACTCCTCTGACTCACAATCATTCCAGGCTTGCATTGTACATGAAGAAAAAAATCATGCCATCTTTCATGTATTGATACTCCATGAACCTGCATTTGAGCTAAGGAAAGAGTGTACCTCACTCGATCCTGTTAGTGTACAATAGTCTTCATATGGTACAATGTTAGTATCATCCATCAACCAAAAAATCTACGAACTGAAGACGTACCTTCACCTAGACCCATCAAAGCATTACACCACTCGATGATTGATTTTGCATCTATCAACTTTGCACTATCTTTATACTTTAACTCTTCTCGTGCTAATGATATTTTCACGCATGCTCTCCCTTTCCATGTCCGGCCTCACAATAGTTCCACATATGTTGAACACCTGTAATGACATGCATCTTGCACAACCAGTAGAACATGCGCGAGTTCTTGAGTTGTGTTGCACAGTTATTAGACCATATTACATGTTGATTGTATTCTATGCTCCTCTGAGCCAAAACACTGTAGAACATCTGGAAGAAACTTTGCATGAACTCTAGAGAATGTGTGCAATCATCACTAATGTAAAAGTGGTACTCCCTCAATACCTTCCTTTGCTCATATGTACTATCAGATGCATAAATGAATGCTATGTGCACAACTATCAAAACTTGTGAGGAGTTGTAATACTGTGACTACATCTCATGTTGTGGCTGTAGAGTGTAGTTCTTTGCAAATTCAACCACGAATACTATGCTTCCAACTGGAAAGGTGTCCTTGCATAGCTTGAACTACATGTCCAACCATCGGGCTCTATGGGTATGCATTGGATACTTGGACAATATACTATGATGAAATGTGGTCATAAATTGGTACATTGGAATCTTCTCAATAATAAAATCACACCTTTCTTCTTGAGACCCATCTTTTGTAGCATATGCCACTGTTTTATACTTCTCGAACTCTACTAGTTTTTGTCCCACCTCATCTGTGCTTTCCATATGTTGACATTCTGGCATACGCTAGAAGCCACCACAACGCTCACATGAACCATCCAAGCAAGTTGCCCTATAGAATATCTGGCCATCCTCTATTTCACATAATTTTTTTGATAAGAACTCTCCTGAATATTTTGGTGGGGTTTCTATGCCACAATCCTGCAAAACATCGTTAGTATGCAAATCTAAACATATAGAATGATAAGCATCATAATGGTTAGAAAACTCAATATGTGGTCTACAACAACAAGTAGTACATGTATGATTTATCTTGACATAAAAAAGTTTAAGCATTTCAAAAAATCTTTGAGAAATACTAATTTGAGGATAATCATTTTCAAATCTCCCAAAAAATTGGGTTTGAGTCATATCCAAAAAATTCTTTGGATGTGGCTCATGATTCTGACTACCAATTCTCCTTCTTACCACATCCCTTTGATTCGGAGACAGCTTTGTTTTATTCTTCCAATACTGTTCAATTAGTGTTCTTAAGGCTTTGACAACTCCTTTATCTTTTTGTGACAGTCTCCTCGAGAATGCCCATAATTCATTTGTATCATTTCCCTCGATTCTTTTTCGCCTTTGAATGGCTCTTGATAAAAAATTTCTACTAATTCTCGTTTGTTCACTAGTCTTTTTAATTAGACGAGCTCTCTTTGTTTGACAGCTTATGAAAGTTGATGTAATGATACGTCGGGTGACATTACTATCCTTTGAGCATGAGGTCTTACCCAAAATCTCATAAGCATCCATTAGATTCTTCACAATAGTGTCTTCACTCGATGCATTTGATGTTCTCAACCCAAGAGTCTTCATGATGTTCCTATACTTTACACCCCGCATCATTTCAACAAATAGTTGACATCTTGCAGTCTCATTTAGCCTTTCAAAGAATCTTTCTGAAATCTTATTGGCATATCTTCTACAAGTGCATCTTGAAATCTTACCTTCCATGTGCTGCAAAATCTCATCATCAATATTAATCAAATACTTTGGCTTTCTACGTATAATTCTAGGTGGTGTTATCCTAGGAACATACATCTCAACATTAGGAATTTCAGCAATATTTAATTGAGGGGGGCTAGATTGTGTACCTTCGATCGAGGGTGGAGAAGAAGAAATACCTTGAGATTCACATGGGGATGATGGCATACCTTCTTCATCAATTATGAGTGATGATGTACTCTCAACTTGAGATGTTTTGGATGGTGTCCACCAATATTCACTTGTGGTACATGGTGTCCCTCCATATTCACTTGTAGTAGATGGTGTCTGTCCATATTCACTTGTGCTAGATGGTGTCCCTCCATATTCACTTGTGCTTAATGGTGTCCCTTCATATTCACTTGTCGTAGAGGGTGTGTCTCCAACTATGGTATCTGAATCTTTGTTACGACGATGCTTTCGCATTCGTGCCTGTTGTGCTGCCAATTCCCATTCTCTTTTTTATGGTTGAGGTTCCTCTACAATCGGATTGTTTTCATCAATCATTTACAATTTATTATTTTCATGATATGCCACCATCCAAACTCTCTCCTTTTCTTTCAAGGTTTCGTTCTCTTCGTCTGTTAGTTTCCTCTTTGTCTTTTTCATCGGCATGGCGGATAATTTTATCTATACCATGGTAATGAGATGAATATTAGTTCCTAAAAAATGTATCCATTCATGTTAATTGAAAAATATATGTCATTGAAGGCTTCATTTAAATAATACTTACAATCATCGTGTACAAAATTTAACCTGGCATGTAGACAAATGTGTACAAACTATGGAAGCACTAGGTTGGCTAGAGCACATTTCTAACTAAAAGTGAATAACCATGATGGTGATTCTGAAAACTAATGAGTGAATGGAATTGTGAGTGTTTGATAATTTTTTGGTGTAGGAGCACCTTGACAATATATGCTTCCATTTTGAAATTTGATTCAATTTTGGGTATCTTCATGTTGTAAGAGGGCCATTAAAGACATTTTCCATGTACCAGTTATATGAGATTTCTAAGGTGATTGTTTTTAATTTATAGGAATTGGCGGGAGTTGGTTGTCATTGAAAAATGTTTAAAAAACCTCCATTGGCTTGAAGGGAGGATTTTTGTTCATTTTGAAATCCATTTTTTTGATTAAAAAAATGCTCTTTTGCATAAATTCATGGGTCTTTTTGCACTTTCGTGCACTTTTACACATCTATATAGCCTCCCCTTGATAGAAAAATAATATAATATTGTAGGAACATGTCTTAACTCTCTAATGCATCAATTATGAGGGCTTAACATTACGTTTGAAGGGAGCAATTGACAATTTTCTGAAACTGCTCATTTCAAGCCAGTCAAGGGTTTGAGTAGGATTTAATTATGAAATGACCATCCCACCTACTGTTATGAATTTTTTCTTGGTGGTATGGCATGTACATTGTTAGATTAGGGTCTTTTATTGTTTAACATTCCTTGGAATGAAACTAATGACAATAGGATGGGGTTCTTAGCTCAAACAAGCTCTTTTCCATGAGAATTTGACGAACCAAGGAGTGAGTTTGAAAAAGTGTTGAAGGAGTGGTCTATGTAATGAAATTTTGACCTTGTGGAGGGTATTTTGAAGATGTTTGATGCTTTGGAATGGTCTGGGAAGGACTGAGTATAGGATTTTCTATAAACCCTCCCTCTTTGCATTTTAAAATGGGGGTTTTTGTATTGGAAGCCTAGTTGAGCGGGTAAGGTCCCGAGACCTAGAAATTATCTTGTTTTGAGACCTAATTAAAGACTTTTTTTGGGTTTGTAAGTTTGGTGTGAAGATCTAAGGGTATTTCCTTTGTAAAATAGGCCTACTTGGAGGCCTAAAATAGTGAAAAGGTCAGTTTTCTTAAATTTGTCCCAAAGGAGTCATCTAATGGGTTAAGGTATGTCTTGCAACTCTGAAATGGGTGCTACAATCATTCTTTTATTTTCCTGGTGTTTTAGAAATTTTTGGAGTTAAGGGCCCAAAATTGGTTTTGCACAATAACTAGATTCCAAGGGTGAAATGTGGGAAATAATGTTTCTTTTTGTTGTCCAGCTTGGAGGACTGTTGGGGTTGGTCCATTATGCCCTTTTAATCTTCTTAGATGCCTCTTGAAGGCAAGTTGACATCTTCAATGGTTTTGGGTCCTCTAACTCTGCATAAAAAATGAGTATCACAGTTTGAAGTGTGTGCATGGTTTGAGAGATACATGTGACAGTTTGCAGATGCTTTGCTACTAGTTCTAATGTTTTGATGAAAATATGATTGAGTTTGTTTGTTGATCTTCTTCAATTTAAGTTAGGGTCAAAAGTACCCTTGATGATTTGTGGATCCTAGTAGATGCTTTGCATCAAGATTAAAATGGTAATTGGCAAGTGTATAGAATTGTGTATATAATGGTAATTTAAAATGTCCATTGACAACCTAAGGCTATAATGACAAAAAAAAATGAAAGCAAGGCATAATAGAATGAAAGAAAATGTGTAAAGACTTCACATACCTTAAAAACCAGACTTTCAAATGAAGGATTTCAACCCAATTATGTAGCCTTAACTTCTTCTTTCTTCAAACTCCACAACAATTTGACTTGTTCAAAAGCTTGTTCCCTTCCACACTTCAATTGTATATCAGTTTTCAATGGAATTCAAACTTCAATTGATATTATATGTATTTCAATGTGGAAAATTTGTTATTTCATGCAAAGGTGATGGAATGTGAAAAACATGCTTGCACACTTCACAACATCATCAAAAATCTTTTTTTTGTCAGAGCACGCACAAAACCAGGGGAATATGCAGACTGCGGGCCTTGAAAATCATGGTTATATCAATTTTTTAACCGTTTTAGTGGAGTACAAAATTCACACACGTTATAACGTGCTCGTGTTAAAATGCACGCACATTATGTGAAATTTGGTTTTCTTAGTATATTTCTAAGAGTGGGAGGGAGAGAGGGGGAGAGTAGGAGATAGAGAGGGAGGGATAAGGGAGAGTGGGAGAAAGAGAGAGTGGGAGGGAGAGAGATTGGAGATAGAGAGGGAGGGGGAGATGGGGATAGTGGGAGAAATAGAGAGTGGGAGAGAGTGGGAGAAGGGGAGAAGTGGAGAGTGGGAGACCGAGAGAGTGGGAGATAGAGAAGGAGGGAGAGAGGGTGAGAGTGGGAGAAAGATAGAGTGGGAGGGAGAGAGGGAGAGAGTGGGAGATAGAGTGGGAGGGAGAGAGGGGGAGAGTGGGAGATAGAGAGGGAGGGAGAGAGGGGGAGAGTGGGAGAAAGAGAGAGTGGGAGAAGGGGAGAATCAAAGAGTGGGAGAGAGAGTGGGAGGGAGAGAGGGGGAGAGTGGGAGAAGGGGAGAAGCGGAGAGTGGGATACTGAGAGAGTGGGAGAGAATGGGAGATAGAGAGGGAGGGAGAGAG
>CM021100.1:949094250-949117082 GCA_007115665.2 Sequoiadendron giganteum | reverse complement strand
TTTTGTCCCTCTCACCTCCCTCATACTCTCAAGTCTCTCCCTCTCACCCCCCTCACACTCTCAAGTCTCTCCCTTTCGCAGCCTACCTACATAACTCTCTCTTTCTCTCTGTCTCTCTCTCCCCCCCCCTCTCTCTCTCCCTCTCCCTAAATTATCTCTCTCCCACCCCCCTCTCTCTCCCTCCCTCTATCCCTCCCACCCTACCTAGTTAAGTACCCCTCACTCCAACCCCTTCTCTCCCACTCCCTCTCTCTTAAAATCTCACTTCCACCCCCTCTCCATCTCTCTAGACTCTCTCTAAATTCTCTCTTCGTCTAAAGACATACATAAATGCATACATACAAGCATAATAAATATAATCTTACATCCATAAAAGCATACATACATACATGGCATACATGTACCTAAAAATATATCAAAATACATTAATATATTGGCATTTAACTTAAAGTAATACATAACGCGAGCACATTATAACGTGCTCACATTATGTGTTATTTGACATGTTCCCCACATAAGCAAAAACCATGTCAAAAGTGAGATATAACATGAGTGCATTATAACACGCTCACGTTATATCTTGCTTTGGGAATTACCGAGCTTTAGGCTTGGTATTTTCTTTGGAATACCAACCAAAATGTGTTTTTAAAAAATCCACCATATTTCTCATAATCGAGTTCGTGCTCACCGTCAGGATTGCACGTGGTTCAATATCAAAAAAATCAAACACATGGGTAATGTTGGGTTATCTCTTAGCTATTCAACGATGTAATTTTTTTCACTTTCTGAAAATGTTGTCTTTCATCCATAATTTATTTTATCTGTATGTCTTTTTTTGCCAAAAAGAAGTGTTTGGTATTTTTTTTGTTATAAATTAACCGTTCATCAATTTTTCAAATAAATTACATTTTGACAAACTAGAATCCATTCTAAAAAAATTTAAAAAAAAAAAACAAATCAATTAGTTTCCAAAATTTGTAGGGGTAGCACGACCAAAATTCTATTTTCAGGATATGTCCACTTTGCAAACTAGTAAAAAATCAAATATTCATTAAAAAATTATTAGAAAAATCATGCATCAACTACATACTGTTAGCTAACTTCTGACCCTGTGATTTTAAAAATACTAAAAAAAAGTTCACCGTATGAGGGTCGTACAAGAGTTGCTATGTTATGTTTTTTTGACAAAAAAGCACCAATTTTGTGTACGTCCCTCATTTGAAACCCTTAATATCAACCATTTTCAAAATAAATTAGTAGTTTAGAAAGTAGACTCAGAGCACTTGAATCCTTCTTTTTGTTCCATCTCAAAATTTTGAGTCTAAGTATCCTCAATTTCACGTCCAAGGTCAATATTTCTTGATTTCAAAAAAAGTTGTCCACTTAAGTCCCATTTTTGGGAACCGTCTTTGTGAACTTACCCCATGTTAATAAAAGCTTGCTTCATGTCCTATATGTCCATAGGGGGCTTGGCCAACTTCCTTTTTAGATTTTCTCTAGTGCGTTTGCTTGGCTTGACCCCTTCAGCCTGGCCTAGATCTTTAACCTCCTCCACATCCACCATAGATTTTACCTGATGAGCCCTTTCCAGATTTTCGACCATCATGTTCATGGTACTCGTAGTGGACTCAAGAATGTTGTGGCTCATTTCCAAAACTTTCTAAATAGATTCTCTGACATGTTTTAGCCCCCCCTCAATATTAGAAAATTTTCCTTTGTGATTGTTCTTGAAATTCTCCAAATCCTCCACAGTTTTATTCAAGCACTCAACCATATAGTTATTTTCATCTTCCATCCATAGGTCCTTAGCTCTTCCTTTGTACTTGCTCATGTTGTCAACCCGCTCCACCTTTTCCAGCCTACTGTTATAACCCCTTTCATTAATCTTTATCTCCTTTATCTCGAAGAAGGCCCACTTGATCAGGCAAAAAAAATCAATAGAACCATTGCAATCAATAGCAAGGATGTCACTAGGATACCTGCACTCAACTTTGAAGTACTGGTAATCTTCCTTAATATCATTGGGGTATTGTGGCCTATCCTCCCTGTCTATAGCTAGATATTTGGATGTCTCAGAAGAATTGGTGTGCTGGGGTTCCTCTTGGTCAATGTGGTAGAAAGGGTCCTCCTACAATTTTCTTTTACCTTTCCCCTGATGAGAAACACTGGGATTACCTTTCGGCTTCAAATTGTAAATATCAGACCTAGGATAAATAATTTTGGCCCTGCCAATAGACTTCATTGCACTAGGTTTAGGGAGGGCACAAGACTTAGACTTTCTCTTAACATTTCCCTTCTTCTTAGCTTCCATAGGGTGCTCCTCCTCCGCTTCCATTTCAGTATCCCACTCATCTTTGTCCATATAACTATGACCCAACTCCTCCTTATCATAAACAAAGTGAGGAGAAGGGGTATGATGGATGGCCGACAAAGATTTAAAGTGTTCATAGATGAGAATAAGTAAACCCTCATGAATTATGGGATATCTAACTAGATTAGACACATGGTCCTAAAGATTCAAATTTAAAGAAGTAGAGAGGTAAAAAGGAAGGGAGACCCTGACCTGGTGCCTGAAATGGTTCAGGAGCACAATGTGATACCCAAAAAGTTTGGTGCATCTCCCATCCAACGTGATATACTCTATGATAATCCTCAACACCTCCCTCCACAACAACTTTATTTTCATAGCATCATATATACTCTTAGTAGCCTGTAGCAGGTCCTCCCTTTCCTTGTCAGTGTGAGGGAAATCCTTAACCACCTGGTTGGAGGGCTTCCTATCTCTATGAAACTTGAGACCCTCCACTGGTGTCCCGATTACCTTAGAAATTAATTTCTCATCGATCTTCACTTTCCTTCCAAATAGATTAATTTTTTCCATTATTCCAGTCCTTCATGAAAATCTTGGTAACCTCACAATCCATACCATGGAACTTCTTTATATAGCTCATGATGCCACCCCTCTCCATCACCCTCCATAATTTTTCATTGGTCTTTAGGTCACTGCAATCAACTAGTTCCAACCTACAACACTCACTGTCGATTGTGTCTACAATGCAACCTTTCTTCAAAGACTCTAGAATTCATCTATTCGTGAGCACAAAAATGCCCAGAAAGCATGCAAAGTACCAAAGATAAATAAAACCATAAAATCCACGGTACTCCACCCCTTGAAGAAAAATGATGAAACAGCAGTACCAAGATTGCTTAGGAAAACTCGCCCTCACCTTAATAATTATTCAGAGAGGGAAATTGAAGCTTCCCATGAGTTTGATCATACATAATTAAGGTTGTGATGTCAGCCTCAAGAACATCACTTCTCTTCCACGCCACTTTATTATTTACCTTCACCCTTATGTTAGCGAAATAATCCACCACTGTATCGATCTCCCTATAGACATGGGTGACAAAATAGTTCTCAAAGGAATTAATAATTTCCTTAGATAAATTAACCCAATTCTCTATATCTAGGATGGCTTTTGAGACCCTTTAATACATTGGATTATATTGTTAGAATCTCCTTCAACCCATATATTTTTGTACTTCAACTTCCTAGCAAGGTTGAGGACTTGGTAAGCCCCTATGGCTTCAACAAGGTGGTTAGTTTGGGTGCCCAAGGGGAGTGCCACTGCTGAAATGAAATTTCCATTATCATCCCTAATCACTCCCCCACACCCAACATGCCCAAGCTTTCCCTTGGTCGCCTTGTCAAAGTTGATTTCAACCCATCTAGGGGGGGAGTCTCCAGAAGATTCCATCCTAGGCACATTGATAGGTTTAGGAACTTGAGACACATCAGCCTTGATCATCCATGCCTCAACAACTCTGATATCATTTTCTTGGTAGTTGTTCATCCATTTAACCTCCATGTTACCTTTCAACAAGTTGAAATTCTCTCTTAGAGCTCCGATAATTTTCTCAAAGACCACCTCCTTTGAGAGTGTAGAGTCCCTAAAGATTCTATTGTTGCACTCCTTTCAGATTCCCCATGCACCTGTGGGAAAAAATATTTCCAGAGTAGATCCAACACTTGATTTTTCGAGGGCACTTTCCACTGACTAAAGTTAAAATTGTTACTAATATGAATTCGTAGTGTTGTTAAAGTCATATAGGCTATTTTTTCTTAATTTTTAGGCTATTTCTATTGAAGTCACACATAGGATGATGCTACCAAAGTGACCAAATTTGATGATTTCATAGTCATACATAGGCTAACATTATTGAATCGGCATGGTTGATGTTGAAGATGCAACTATCTCATCCTTTTCTATGAAAAATTTAGCTAGAGCATTCTTTTGAATCTATGTAAACTTAGCTTGTGCCAATTTGCTACCTCATAGACATGGTTTCCATTTGACTAAACATCCCAAAATAATTTACTCTTCTATTGACAATATTATTTTTATCATTTATATGTAAATGGTAAGTTGAATGAAAAATTAACTGAGTATCCAATTTTTTCTACAAGGTATACAAAAATGACATTTTTTTTGTATCCTTGTTTGAGATAATGTTCCCTATTAACTCATGAAATATTACTACTTATTTAAAGAATAGTGTAGTAATGTGTGTTGCATCATATAAATTTTACAAAGCATTAAAGTGTGGCATACTTAAAAAAAATTCTAGACAATAATAAAAATAAAGTCATTGCCATATTGAGTAATGGGTAACTCATGAATGAAACCAATATTCATATCTTCCTATGGTCTCTTTTTTATGAGTACAAGATGTTATAAACATATATTTTGAAAATTTCCATGGGATGTTGGAAAATCTACAACTCTACACCACATTTTTAACATTTAGGCTCTTCCTTAACTAATAATAATCCTCAAAACACTATTTCAATTTTATCTCCACCCAAAAATGTTTGATTATACCTCTATTATGCTTCTCTCTCACCAAGTTTTACCTCATTCAACCATGAGGTATACACAAAAACTACCCTTTGAATAGTATACCCTCTTGAATCAAATATTATTGTTGTGGAGTCTTTTACATGTCATTTGGGTCCTCATACAAGTCTTTCCTAGAGTAAAACCTAGAAGCCTCCATTCTCACCATCCAATAAAATACACATTCCAATCAATGCATTAGCTACCTATTCATTCTTCAAATCCAATTCTTTAAAATAAATAAACAAATTTTATGAAATTTAACCCATTTCACTTACTTTTGGCTCAACTTTCCTTGGTTTTTAATAATCTATAATATTGATTATCTTTTAATAGAATAAATTATTTTAGTAAAAACTAGTGTGATCACATCTTAAATTCTTCAAAAAAATTTAAAACTTTGATACTTGTATATATTTTCTTTTAACTTCTTGACATTCAATTATGTAATAGATTTACCTTAAACAAAGCTCAACTTTATCATGTTATTTCACATTAAATGGAGATAACTTGAAAAACTTTACTGATATCCAACAATGATATTACTAGTTATTCCATTCATTTTTCCTTTAGTTTAGAAAAAATATAAACTAAAAATATATTCTCTATTATGATTGCCCAATAAAATTCATTCTTACCCCTCTTCATTATCTCTATGATAGACGCACAAACAATACTAAGATTTTAATATTATTTTTCTACAAAAGCTTCTCAACTCACTGAAAACATATTAATTTAAATGTTCTCTTTGGTAAGGGTCATTTAACAATAATTCTCAAACTTTTGCTATCCATCTACAAAACTTCTTGGGAAGTTACAAAGACCAAGTATACTAACTCCACAAAACTACACTTTCTTAGATTGACCAATAAATTCTATTATCTTAATATTTACAAAAATAACTTAAGATGGATCAAGTGTTACTCTTTTGTTTTGCTAAATATAAAAATATCACCCAAATAATATAATATAAATTACTAAGAAATAACTTTAACATTTTTCTCATTAGCATCATAAATATTATTGTAGACATGAAAAATGTACAATTTGATCTAGCACATTTGATCCTGATTAACTAACGAAGTTTCTTCCTAAATCACACTCTTAGTTTTTCATCATCTTTTGTCTCTTAATTTAATAAATCATTATTTATTGGATTAAGTCTTTCACCTCCATTGATTAAATTAATCAATTTAATTTAATTAACCTTATATTTCTGTTTAATTAAATAAATCATTTTATTTGATTAAAATCTCCAAAGTCTTCTTATTAAATTGAATAAATTAAACCTTATTTGATTTAATATAACACTATCTTCTTTAGTTAAATAAATCAAAAACATTTATTTAATTAATCCTTTCCTCTCAATTCTAATTTAAATTAATTCATCTATTTAAGTCAAAATTGTCAAATCATCTAATCCTTCATTAAATTAATCAAATCCTTGATTAAGTTAATCTCAATCACTAAAATCCTCTAGAGAATGCAACTTGCACAATGAATCAATTATTTTGATTTATTAAATCTCCTACTTTCCCTCACATGGCATAAAAAGGGAATAGTCCCTCAAATTTGAATTCAAATTCAAATGGACTTGGTCCTTCCAGCCAGGCATTTAATGCCTCTTACATGTCCTTGTGCATTGAATCAAGTGACATTAACTCCATTTCTTTCTCCCTCCAACATGCCACATTCAAATTTGAATCCAAAGGAATTTATCATGTACATTGACCAAAATGTGCTCATTCCTCAACCATTCACATCTTGACAAGTGGCACTTGGCCATTGCATGTTGAATGATCCCACATTGCTTATTGTCACTCTCACTTCCATTTTGGAAATCTGTAAATGAGAGACTTGTTGTGCATATTTTGCACACACGCCCCGTCGTAGGCAGGGAACCTCTTCTTTCGCTCCCGATGGGCTACTTTTCTCTTGCCTCATTTTTTGTGCCCCTCATTTTGGTGTCCTAATTGGTCAACACAATCTCAAAAGTCACATTTTAGGTTGACCAAATTTTGCCCCTTGGAAAAATGCTAAATCTTAGCCATTTCGAATTCCCCTTGTCTGTCAACTTTTATGATATCTATGGCACCTTTCGGGCCCAACCCTCCAGAATTCCCCTCTCGGGTTTCCATTCTAGTTTCACTATTTCAAACGGCCAAGCCTGACCATCTTCCTGGACTGCGGAACCTGACTCCCGGAGTGTTGTCCTCCCTACGTCGTTCCAAACAACCTTCCTGCAGCTAAAGCTCAAACACCTAAATGGTGGCTGAAATGGCCTCCAAATAAAAAATGGACTTTGACCCAGATGCTAAAATGGGGTCTTATCCTCCCTAAAACTTTCAAATTCGAAAATTGCAGCTGAGAAATACCATCCGGAGTTTCATGCTTTGTCGGCCATTTCAAACAGCATTTCTAGAACAACATTTTGGGCTCATGTCTCTAGAACGTACAAGCGCACCTCCAAATCAAAAATGGGGTCTTAGCCTCCCTGGAACTTTCAAATTCCAAAATTGTAGTCGAGAAATACCATCCAGAGTTTCGTACTCTGTCAGCCGTTTCAAACAACATTTCGGCCTCTCATTTTCGGTTTAAAAAATCCTACCATGGGTCCATCGACAAAACCATTTGATCAAATGAGGAATGTTGAAATTCCATCAGGAAGAAAGTAGCTTTCAGTCAATTTTAGCTACAGTAAAAGGGAAATTAGGTAGAAGACAAAACTGCTACAGTGACTGGCCACTACAAAATAGAATAAGGAAAAGACAAAAGATGTATTTTAAATTGTTGAATATTGTGGGGTAGGTGAAGCCCTAATGTAATTGAATCTGAGCCACATAGTGTAACTCAATCCTAGCCATTCATTCGGGCTTTGGAAAACTATAAATAGGGGTCTTCCCCCCCCTCATTTGTAAGTTGTTGGAGAGCTGTTGTAAAAATATTCTGTAGCAATAGAAAGCAACATTGCATGATCTATGGGTGTTACTTTTGAGTTTGTTCATTATGTGTGCATGGTTCTACCTTCCAAGTTAGTTTTAGTTTTAATTTCTTGAATGGAAATGGTAATGGTGATTGTTGTTTCAGTATTTGATGAATTTCCAGCCCATACTTTTGACACTTGTTGACGACAAGCTGATGTACAAAGTTAGCCTGGGCTTCTTTATTTGATTGCTGCAACCTAGTTCATTTGCATGTTCATGATGTGTGTATGCAAACTGAAAATCTGTAGTCCTTAGAAGATTGCACTGGTTTTGTGTAACTGTAGGATCCTCTTGGCCAAGCAAAACCCAGTTTAGGGAGTTTGTTTACTGTAGCAGCCTCCATGATCACTATTTATTTGTAGTTTCAGATCCAGGAACCTTCTCTCTTCCCTGCCCTTTTTCCTTTTTTTTAATAAGTAACCTTAGGCAAGGTTCATTGCACATTATAAAGCTAAATCCAATGTTGAAATGGAGTTCTAGACTATTGTTTGAACTTGCAACAAACACTCAACAAATTTTCCATCTTGAGAACTCCATTTGCAGATCCAGCTTCCCTACTTTGTAACTCATCCATAAGTCCACCTTGTGATTCCAGCAAATCACATAAATAAACTGATATATACCAAGCATCGTCAAGACCTGACATTCGAGAGACATTGGGATAGTGTTCTGCAATTGTAGAAAATTGTCTTTCAAGAGAGGTAATACACCTACACATTACCTATGTTGTGAAGTGCATAAAAACACCATCAACAAGACTCTTCTTCTCATTCTATCATCCATAATTTGAGTAAACTTATTATAGTCAAATCCATCTTCAAGCATAGCCATTTCATCTAGTTTTATCAAGTGCTTAGCTAGGTTATGCAGGAATTCAAGTGGATCAATCATCATCAAGCTTACAAAGGAGTTGGGAAAGGGCCAATTTCGACACATCAATTGGCATGAACTCCCCCATGGGATTGATAGTTTGTTCATTAAAATAGGATTTATTTACTTTCATTTACATTGTTCTTCATTTTCTTCCTATGTTAATGTTTCAATCTAATTTTATGGGGAATCCTTGTTTTTAACTTGCGTATGATCTAATATTGTGTTTGTTTGTTATGTTTGTGTAGGAACAAAATAGGGGTTCACATTTTTTGTGCTAGAAGGAGAGCAAATCTCAAAGATTTCATCACGTTTTTTCACAATTTTGTGTACACAGGAAACTGTGCCGCTAACAGTTTGTGCGACGTTGTATTGCACCACTTTTAGAGGTGCGACGCTATATTGCACCACACTTTTCTTAAACATCGCTGCACCCGCTTTCCCGCTCAAAAATTTTAAAATTTTAAACTCTGTCGTGGATTTTTTAAGGTTGCAAACAATGCTGCACCCACAGTATCTGTTTCTGCATAGCGCCGCACCCTATCAAATGTGTGGTGCTATATAGTGCCTCTTTTTTTCCTAAATGTACCACATTTGCTAACTCCGTCGCACCTGTAGATTTCTGATTTTTTTTAGCCTTTTTTTTGTGATGCACGAACTTTCTGAGGTCATAACTTTTGACTCGGATGTGGGTTTTGGCTGAAATTTTACAAGTGGTTTCTTTATGAGGTGGCATGTGGATTCTCAATCTAATAATAAGTTGGTGGCCATTTTGGCACATTTCTGAGGCTTGAAACATTCATCTTGGCCTTTAAAATGACATTTTAGTGTTTTTCCTAGTTTTTTTGAAAGTTATTTTTGTTAATAACTCGAAACCCATGTTTCCAATTGAATATGTTAGTTGGTAATTAATCCTATCTTAGTTTTAGAAATTTTTTGGTAAAAAATAGGACTCTCAAAGTCATGCATGTAAAATTACCAAAAATGGAAAAATCTAAGAATTGTTGAAATTTGCCTAAAAATGAAATTTCTTGATTAAAGGTGAAGGGAGGAAAATGAAGGCCAAGAGTTCTTGATGACGTTATCATCTCATTGTATCAAGTGTTTTTTAACACTTTGGGAGAACTTATAATCCCTTTCTAAGGATTTGTTTACTTTCATGCTCTTAGAACACTAATTTTTCTTTTGGGCATTAAAAAGAACAAAGAAATTTCATTTTCTCAATTTGCAAAAGGCTAAAAAGAACCTAGAAAAAATATACTAGATTTTGTTTAAAGGTTTAAAAATTGAACAAAACAAGTTTCATACTTCAATTTGGTGCTTTAAAAAGAACCCATTTTTTGTGCTTTGACGATTAAAATGAACATGTGTCTTTCTTGTTTTGTAATCTTTTTTGCAAACTAATACCATTGAAATGCGTATGCGCTTCTCTCGTGCTTCACAACGATCTTGAGAATCAAAAGAATTTTGATGTTATTAGGTTGTGAAAAGGATTACCTCCACATTTTGTTTGGGCTCTAAAAATTGAACAAACTTGTCTAGTGTGAGAAAAAGGCATTGCGAGTGTTCTCCCTTTGTTTTTTAACAAAGGTCAATCGAACTACGAATGCACTTACTCGCTATTGTATACCTTTAGAGGGTTTTCCTTGGTGGGAAAAAGTACTCACCCCAAGGGAGCGACTCAAGCGGTAACAGGCTAAAGCCAAGCTCTTCCAAACTGCTATATAAATTTGTGTTCATGGTGAAAGCCATGGGCAATGGGAAGTGGTGCATGATAAATCTCCCCCAGTATCTTTATGATGCGTAAAAGCCTTGTTCTAAGGGTTGGGAGATCTCTCACAAGGAGTTTATCATTGCACCACCTAAAATGGATTCCCTTACTACAAACCTTTGTTTAGAGAGCAAAAAATACCTTATATTTGTTGGTGCAAGAGGTTATGTCCTCTGAAGCCGCTCCACGTTATACATGCGATTTTGTTGTAGAGATGGAAAGTATTCCATGGGAGATTCATGGGTACTGATGCTTGGCTGACCCAAGAAGTGTGTGCATTGTAAGGGGGAGCTTGTGTGGTCAAGCATCTAGCCATCCACACAAGATATGCGCAGTTGGATTTGTCCAAGTGGGATCCCAATGAATATTTCCTTTTCAGCCTAGGGTTGTACATTTTCCTGGAAATCAAAGCACATTGCTTGGTCCTCAAAAAATTTGAAAAAAAACATACACAAAGAGCTTCAAAAGTTCAAACCCTTTGGAGGAAACAAATATCCTTTGATAAATCTAAGTGCTCTTGCTTTCCCTAAGGATTATGTCCTTAGAGGTTCCTAAGTGCTTGGGTTTAATCATCATTTGTTTCTCCCAAAGTCAACCTAAGAAACCTTTGCCTTGATTTCCTTGATTTCCACATAATACACTTTTTGGGATGAAATATAATTAGGACATTGGACATTCAATTTGAAAAAGCTAATCAAAAAAGTGTTTGTGGTAAAAATAACCAAATCTAAACAAGATAACAGATAATTGAACCACACATGTGCTTGATCCCTTTTGAGTCATTTGGTTTCCATGCAAACATTGGTCTTTTGGTTTGAATTAATTCTAGGGAAAAGCATGTTCTTCATCACCTTGGTATTGTAAGTAAGTCCTCATAGGGTCATCTAGGATAAAGTAAAAACACTTCACCCATTTCAAACATCAATCAAGCATCATCTCACCAAAACATTTTGGAACTTTGAAAACATCATTCATGCTAGACTTCTGGAAAATAAACATCACCTTATTTGGCTTAACACACCTAGCCAAATTATCATCTTGTGTACACATTTTCTCTAGCATAACACAACTTCCTAGACTTTACAAGTGCATTATCACTTTGTTTGACTTAACACACTTAGTCAAATTATCTACAATCAAAATCAAATCAAACCAAGTCCTAAATTCTAGCATTGATCCAAAGTTCCTAAAAGTTTAAACAAACATACCATTCACCCATTTCATGCTTCATCTCATCATTGGTCCTAAACCCCTCAGAAGTCAACAAGGTCAAAACACAAGAGGGACATGGAATATAAACCTGATTCATCCATCATGAGTAGTCTAGTTCAACCAAACTATCCAAGCCTTAGAATTCCAATTGATTTTCAAAACTCACATTTATACAATCCATACATGAGATCATTGTCTCATACAAACCTCAATGGTACAACGAATGTGAGTATGCCCAATCTGAATTTTGGAACACCTTTCCTTTTGGTAGATTTAAATCAAAGACAAAACTTACAAATCTATCAACCAAACAATTAAGGTATGAGCCTTTCGAACAATAATCCAATCATAAAGAAAAGCATCATATCGAATCCTCCCATTTTGCCATTGATATCGCAACAACAGATGGAAACCATCCAAGTGATCCCAATGGTCAACACAACCACCATCCCTGAATTTTCTCAAGGACCAAGCATCTCAATCAGTAACTCATCACAATGGTCAACATCATTCCCAACCCATCACCACCACCACCAAAACATAATTCATTCTCCATCTTGTTGCAAGCTACTCAAAAAACTACCCACCAAAAGGCGCTCCAAAACCAACGAGCTACCCAACTAACTGCTTAGCAAGTGAAAGTGAAATTAGCCACCCAACAAGCTGCACAAGTGGCACAAACCATACAAGCTATGCAAGTGACACAAGGAGTCCGACAAGAATAGGCTCAAACTCAAGCCCAACACCAGGCTCGATAGGAACGGGCAGAATACTAGGAAAAATTGCAAGAAATCCATCAACAAATAGCTAAATAGCAAGCCCAACAATAAGCATTTTTAGCACTACAACAACATGACCAGCAACAAGTGTTGTTGGCTTAGTAGAAAATGCAACCATTACTCACTCAAAAAATCTTGCAACAAATTCCCACCAAAATTATTGAAAATAATGATCAAGATCTATCTATCAATGAACACCTTGAGGATGTTTCCACCTCATCCAATGATCAAATCAACATACATGAAGAGTTATTTTTTAGTCATGATCAAGACCCCTCCTACAAAGATCTATTTCAAGGAGTGTTGATGTTATTTGATCCTATTGACATAATCCAAGATCCATCGACCAATGATCATATTGAAAATGTCTCTACATCACCTTATGAGTTAGAGGACATATCTCAAGAACGTATCCCAAAGCATGATCAACATCTATCACCAAGGTCTAGCAATGGTCCTTCCCGAGACATATTGACATCCATCAACCTCATGGTTGCAGACAATGAAGGAATTCTCAAGGATCAAGAGGATATTGAGCCACTTCCCATGCCTTATAATGATGTCCAAGAATCCCTTGTAGATAATCCATCCTTTGAAATTGATCCGTGTCAAGAACTTGATCCAAAGCATGTCAAAGGCAACTCTGAAATCATTCGAGGTCAAGAATTTGTATCTCCAAACTACTGCAATGATATCATGGACACTCTCCTATCTATACAAGATGTTGCAAATGATGATCATATCCATATAACACATACCCCTCCGTCTACCCGTGAGATTCTTTCTTTAAATGGACATATAGATGATCTTCATTCAAAACAAGAGTCTCGTACTCTTGATATCATTACCAAGGAACAAGATTATCCTACTTTTAACATTTGTACACATAATAAAAGTATAGAAAAATCTAAAGACATACGAAAAAGGGATCATGAAGAAGGCTTCTACAAAAGTTGTGAATCAGAAACATCATGTGAAAGCATATCAACAATGAATCATGAGGAAGAATTTTACAAGGAAAGTGAAGCATCAACACCTCTTCAAGAAGAACTACAATATGATATCTCACAAGATCAAGCCAAAGATATCAATCAGGCATTCATCCCACATATGGAGGATCCTATCACTTATAAAAATGGATCACTTACCTTTCTTAGGGCAAGCTACCTCATCAATAAAGAAGTTGTCACTTTTGAAGATCCACCACAAAGCAGAGAAGGATTAACACCTTGTTTCAAAGGTAAATCATATCCTAGTGCAAATAAGTTTTTTCAACAAATGAATTATCAAGGCAGAGGATTAGGCCTACATGAATAGGGCATATTGGAACCAGTGCAGATTTTTGTCAATCCTAAGCAACAAGGCCTTGGCTACTCAAAAATCAAGGGATATAAACATATCAGTAATACCTCTATAAAATTTGGGGCAACTTTGTCTCAAGCAAACTTCAACATAGGGAGTACGAAGAATCCTTATGATGAAACCAATGCCAATACTACAACCTGCCATGCCACGAATCTTCATCCACCCATCATCCCATCCACGAATTGGGACCAACATCAAAATGGATATTTGAATCAAAGAAAAGAAGCTAAGAAGCATGAATGACAAACCAAATATGAATGGATACCAAAAAATACAAAGAAGAATTATCCCTATCAAACTCCATTAGTCAAAGAAATTATGGGGAAAAATAAAAAAGGGAAAAGTATCCATCAAAGATGTCCACAAAGGGAAAAGAAAGCTTCTCAAGAAACTTACAAAGTGTATCAAGCGGTTGGTCCTAATTCCATACACACTTCTATATCCATCCATAATTGCTCATCTTCCCAAGTTTGGAGAGTCAATGGTTCCAAACTGTCAACCAATCCATCTTTTATTCTTAAGAACACACCATCCACGCCTCCACACATGATACCAAATTTTTACATTTACCATGTATTGGCAACGACCCTTCATCATATGGATTCAGAAGGTACTCTATTGCGATGTGCGCACAAAGAGTAAGTTAACTCCGGTGTCAGCAAAGCAAATCAGATTCCTCAAAATTTGCTTTCAAGTGCATGTATCTCGACAAAGAAGCTTCTTCAAGCAGGATATCAATGGCATATTATGATAGAAGCATCATTGTCAGTAGTACCAACTGATTTAGCATCATCTTAAAATCTCTCAAAATTTACAAAAAAATCAAAAAATATAAAAATCCAAAAAAAAACCAGAAAAAGGATTCAAAATAGTAAAGATAAAAATTGTCCTCCAGCAAAAACTGCTTCGGTGGTGCTTTGGAAAGGTACCATGATGAAAACCTGGAAAATAGGCATCATGTGTAGAATCGAGCATCTACTTGCACCATTTTAGGAGAAATTATCTCATCCCATCCATAATAAATACAAATGTTACATCCATAATAAAGCCAAAATTCCATCCATAATAGATCCATTCATCCATGAACCATTTATCCAATCCATTTTTATCCATCCGCATCCATACCCCAGGTTATCTTGATCTTGGAATATTTTGGTGCACACTTTGCACTTGTTTATGGTAGACATCTTGACATGGGTCATTTTCATTGATCCTATCCTACCCAATGTTATATGAGCCTTAAATCATTATCTTATCGCAAGATGATCCATACCCATCCATCCATCCATCTATCCAAGAATCCACCCATGGCCTTTCAAACATTGCTAGATAGTAGGGGAAAATATTTACATCTTGCTTCAAGAATAAATCTTGATCTATATCCTCTGACTTATTTGGTGATTTGAACATTGGCAAATGTGAAATCAAATCGACCAAGCATTTGTGAGAAAAAAAAGGCCAAAATTTGAACCACTAGCCCATGGCATATTTTGACAAGATGATGTTCTTTATCAAGCTTTATCTTTCACTGAACATCAATCTAAACAATGCATATTAGTTGCATCTAATGTGTACTTCAATGTCACATCAAATCATCAAAACAATTTTGTTCCAAGCCAAGCTTCCAAATCCTGATCAATCAAATCCAATCAAGTATCACCTTGTTTGACTAACACACTTAGTCAAACCACCCTCTTGTGCACAATTTTACTCTAGGATAACACAACTTCCTAGAGTTTATAAGTGCATTATCATCTTATTTCACTTAACACAATTATTCAAATTATCCAATCCATCATCAACTTGTTTGACTTAACACACTTAGTCAAACTACCCCCTCGTGTATGAGTTTACTCTAGGATAACACAAATTACTAGAGTTTATGAGTGCATTATCACTTTTTTGTGACTTAACACACTTAGTAAAACTATCAATCCATAAATTTGATCAATCAACCTTAGCTTGGTTTTCAAAAAAATCCCAAAATAAAGCACTGATATCATATCCATATCCAAATTGTCAAAATCATGCAAAAAATCCAAAAATATTTAGAAAATTCATCAAAAATCCAAAAACATGTCGAAAATATCAAAAAATCTTCAAAAAGTTCCATCATTAAGTATTGTCAGTCTTCCACCTTAGCCAAACTATGTCCTCTTTGAGCTTGAACTTAGGCAAGGTTGGTATTTGATCATCCCCAAGAAATTTAGGTCAATCCTTTAGACATTTGTCACAATGGCAATCTGTTTGCCCATCTATTTCACATTTTAGGTCAGTCCTTAGGCGTCTGTCGCAATCTGGCACTCTTTTACCCTTCCATCTCATCATTTAGTCAAGTCAATTGTCATCTAAACTACGTCATCTTTGAGCTTAAACATAGGCAAGGCCATCCTTGATCGGCCCCCAAGACACAAAATCCAAAAAAACATCCAAATATGTGAAAAACCCAAAATGGTGCATCCATCTCATCTTACTTTCACCCACAATCATCTCACTCACAATAAAGTCAATCATCGCCTTCACCCTTTGGTGAGTTAGTCAAAAGTAGGTCTAGCAAGTTCCAAAGTGAGCACCCTAATTGTCGAAGTCTTAAGTCTAAGTCAGTCAAAAATCAAGTTGATCGACTCAGAGTATCAATAGCTTATCACCCAAACAGTCCCACCAAAACCCTGATCACAACATGTCCTAGGATGAATCCTTCCCACGATGGACATAAGCATCACGTATCTCGTAGTAGTTTAGCCTTGGCTAGCGGTATGAAGAACATCAGCTTATTTGTTTAATTTTTCCTTGGTCTTTATGACTTATCTTATTTTGCACTCATTTCAAGGAACTCTCGATGATGCCTAAACAAAACAAGTTTAGAGAGAAAGGAATGGGGCAGTGATCATTATCTTTTTTATCTGCTATGCTTGTGGGATACACCTGTAAAATAATTTAGCCATGTGTCCTTTGTTCAGTTTGTAGGGAGGATGTTTTAGGTATCTTTTTGACCACATAGGAAGGCTTTCTTTTTTCTCTTTTGGCCCAAGATTTTTAGAATGTCTAAAATATATCCTGAATAAGGCTTTATATGTTAAGTGTGAACAAGAGTACTCCTATCTAATTGACAAGTCAAAGTCCATCACACTAGGTACAACACCATCTTGGTTCTTTATACCTTGATGCATAAGCAAATCATCATCATCATCATAACGTATGCTTGTTGGATCCTCCTTCCATCAATCTTATTATTCTTATTATTCTATCTTTACTAATATTTCTATCTAAATTTGTTGTGTTGTATCAAAAAATACAGGAGGCTACCCATGCCCGATGACTATCTATAAATCATCAAAATTGTCTACATCAAAGAATTATCTTTTGTCCTCTGATCAATAGAACCACTCATCTCGCATTTCATCACGATCTCGATTGGAAAATCGAACATTTCTGCTCGATCTCTCGAGGGGGCAGTATACTAGCATAATCCTTCTACTGGGGCAATAGTGGGGCATCTGAAAAATCAAGAAATTTTTAACTTTGATCACAACACTTTATTCTTTGAATCAATGCAACAAGTACATTGCTTCAAAGAGGGGCAAAAATTAGACATGGAAAATGTACAATTTGATCTAGCACATTTGATCCTGATTAACTAATGAAATTTCTTCCTGAATTACACTCTCATCTTTTCACCATCTTTTGTCTCTTAATTTAATAAATCATTATTTATTTGATTAAGTCTTTCACCTCCATAGATTAAATTAATCTATTTAATTTAATTAACCTTATATTTCTGTTTAATTAAATAAATTATTTTATTTGATTAAAATCCCTAAAGTCTTCTTATTAAATTGAATAAATTAAACCTTATTTGATCTAATCTAACATTATCCTCTTTAGTTAAATAAATCAAAAAACATTTATTTAATTAATCCTTTCCTCTCAATTTTGATTTAAATTAATTCATCAATTTAAGTCAAAATTGTCAAATCATCTAATCCTTCATTAAATTAAACAAATCCTTGATTAAGTTAATCTCAATCACTAAAATCCTCTAGAGAATGCAACTTGCACAATAAATGAATTACTTTGATTTATTAAATCTCCTATTTTCCCTCACATGGCATAAAAAGGGAATATTCCCTCAAATTTGAATTCAAATTCAAATGGACTTGGTCCTTCCAACAAGGCATTTAATGCCTCTTACATTTTCTTGTGCATTGAGACAAGTGACATTAACTCCATTTCTTTCTCCCTCCAACATATCACATTCAAATTTCAAATTTAAATCCAAGGGCATTTATCATGCACATTGACCAAAATGTCCTCATTCCTCAACCATTCACATCTTGACAAGTGACACTTGGCCATTGGATGTTGAATGATCCCACATTTCTTATTTTCACTATCTCTTCCATTTTGGAAATCTATAAATTAGAGACTCTTCCTCTCATTCTATCATCCACAATTTGAGTAAACTTATTAAAGCCAATTCCATCTTCAATCATAACCATTTCATCTAGTTTTATCAAGTTCTTAGCTAGGTTATGCAGGAATTCAACCAAAGTGGATCAATCATCATCAATCTTACAAAGGAGTTGGGAAAGGGCCAATTTTGATACATCAATTGGCACCAACTCCCCCATGGGATTGATAGTTTGTTCATTAAAATATGATTTATTTAATTTCATTTACATTGGTCTTCATTTTCTTCCTATGTTAATGTTTCAATGTAATTTCATGGAGAATCCTTGTTTTTAACTTGCATATGATCTAATATTGTGTTTGTTTGTTATGTTTGTGCAGGTACAAAATAGGGGTTCACAATTATTAGTATATTTGTAAAACTAAATGGTTTAACAAGCCACTTGTATAACCCATCCTTTGTCTTGAATGTGGTTATCAAATCATCTTCTTTTTTTGTCTTGATTCGGTGATATCTAGTTTTCAAATCAATCTTCATGAAGTACATAGATCTAGTCAAGAAGTCCATTAAATTGTGCACTCATGATAATTTAAATCTATATTTTATTTGTATCTTGTTAATGACTTGTGAATAAACATATATAAACTATTATTTTTCCTTTGGTTCTAGGATGGTTGGTATTGTGCATGGGATGAAATTGTACCTTCTTAAACCCTTTTCTTATAGATATTGTACCTATCTCTTCACCTCCTCATTCTCCATATGTGTCATCCTATATACTTCCTTATTAGACAAGCTTGATCAAGAAAATTAATCCATATGGTGGTCGATTATTTTCATTAGCGGAAGCCTATATAACACTTCTTTTGAATGAATTTCACCATATTCCCCTAATAATTCCTTCAATTCATGTGTTTTTTTTTTTGTTGCAACCTATGTAGGTTTAATAATGAAATGCAAACAAAAATTTCTCTCTTCATCTCTTTTAGAAATTATTTTCTTGACATTTATAACTCCTTAATATTAATATCCACTTCCTCCCCTCTTTCCTTCAATTGAATCAATGTATACTTATTTCTATCCTTCATAAGAGAATACATATTCACCCTACTATCATGAAGAATATTTCTATCAAATTGCCAAGTAATTCTCAAAAAAATGTGACAAGGATCCATGTGTATACATTTGTTACAAAGAATATCATCTTTATATGATTCAATTTAATCCTTACTAAAAAATTACTCAATTTTGAAGATTTGATGTCCATCATATAGCTGTAAATTATTTTATAGGTTTGATTTCTCAACCTTCTCCAACCTACACTTCAATACCAAACTATTCATACTTTCATTGCCAAAAATTACTAAGTACAACATTTAACTCCTAATTTAGATATGATTAGGAATAAGTTATTTATTTAGATTGGCTCATGCTTCTCCTTAATTAGTGTCAATGTTACTCTTCATCATGGGCTATTTCCTATGCTCTAGCTCCTCTATATTTTTGGGTGAAGGCCCACTCTCCTCATCCATTCAATGTGATTTATTTCCATATTTACTTTACTATTATTTTGTCTTACTTTTAGAAAACCAAATTCCCTATGACCAACTTTTCCACACCTATCACAAGTTATAATGAATCCTCTATTTCTTCCTCTTCCTCTCATGTTTTGAATACAATTATGATTTTAAGTAGTTATCAACTCTCTTTCATGTGTATACTATCTATACTCTGTCATTATTTCATTTTCATTCTCCTTTAGAGAACCATCCCTTTCCTCTCAAGTTATTTTTTCTACCTCCTTGAAATTTTTTCCTCTAAATTAAATATATTGATAGGATTCTTCTATTCACCTCAATCTAATCATACCAATCTCAACTTAAATATATACATGTATTGAATTATTTTCTTTATCATCCTCCACAAGACTAGCTCAAATGTGAGCTTGTAAAACTCATCCATATAATCTATCACACTCATCTTATTTTTATTAAGGTTTGATAATTTCATGAATAAATTTATATAATAATTTATTGGTAGGATGTTGGCCTTCAAATTCACAACCACTAAATCCTTTTTTTTTTTCTCCTTATCTCTATTATTCTATTTGTTTACACATGATCCCATTAAAAATATGCATGGCCTTTTAGCCTAATGTAAGAAAAAATAACTTTCTTAGGATCGTTATTGAATAATAGTCAAAGTATTTCTCCATATTTTTAATCCACTCTATAATATCCTCATGGATTAAATTTACTCTATAGTAGTGGGTATTGACCTCTAGCTTACTACCTATTGTGAGTGCCCCTCATTAAAATTAATAAACATATTAAATGAATTAATCAATTTAGAGAAAAAATAATTTGTTAAAACTTGATTATTCTCCTTAAATTACCTATATATTTTTTATACCATAAGTAAAATTTTACGATTCACAAGTTAATCATAAAGATGTTTCAGGTCTACACTGAATTCATATTTGAGCCTCAATTTCTAAAAAAATTAAGTCCTATCAAGTTATGTTGTAGTTCCCTTATTCAACCCATTATGTATAATTGGTTTGAGAGTATCTAAGTGGGTTTTCCCTTTGTCAAAAAAAAATCCAAGTGTTACCTTATGTCTATCATGTGTCAAATTTCATATAAAATCCCAAAAATTTAATGTGTTGTGTGATGTCACTTTTCTCCAATAGTTATTTTAAGTAATAGAAAT
This sequence comes from Sequoiadendron giganteum, assembly GCA_007115665.2. Lineage (NCBI taxonomy): Eukaryota > Viridiplantae > Streptophyta > Pinopsida > Cupressales > Cupressaceae > Sequoiadendron > Sequoiadendron giganteum. The sequence goes on along the minus strand of CM021100.1, from coordinate 949,096,080 downwards.
AGATTTAATATAATGAATATTAGAGTTTTAAGATAATTTGAATTGTGTAATATTATTAAAATAAATGTAAATAATCAATGTAAACTATAAACATGCAATAATTTAAATAATTAACATAATAACTAATTTTTTTTTTTCACATAGATTAATCATATTAACATCAAAATCATATAGACCATATTCCCAAAATTGTCAAATAAATGGTTTTCAATACTTATATGAAAGTCATTGAAACAAAACTTAGAGGAATGGTTATAGATCTAGGCTTTTCCTGACATGAACACCCCAAGAGGAACCAGGTTTTGACACAAAACCAACTTGCCTTCACGACATAAATGCAACCCTATCCAAGACACTCCTTGGGTGTACTTTATACCCTGACCTAGAAACACCTCAGTGTGCCCCGTCTCAAAATTTTTTAATTCCCACCTATAACCCTAACCTTCACTCCTTTGTGCCCTCTTAGTTTCTCTTTCCCTTTTCTCTACTCTCCTTCAATGTTCTCCATCCTTGAATATTTATTTCCATCTCTCACATGAATGATTTATATATCGTTTTAAGGGGTGATTTCCAAACCATCACACCCTTTCACAAAGGTTGCATTTAATAATTATTTAAATAAATAACTATTCTTTGGCATTTTAAAGAGATTTATTATACAAATTATTTATTAATATCTCTCTTAACCAAAGGATCATATTATCCATTATTTTTATATCTCCCTTTTAATTTTGAAGGTTTAATTCATAACTTTCTCTTTGGGGAAAAGTTCACATAACATGTTGGGTCTATTTGGATTTTTTTTATTTTTTTATTTTATCTATTTTCAATGTTTTAGGATTTTGAGGTTGTTCATCTTGTTATCCTCATTTTGACATGCCATAAAATTTAAAATTTTTGTGTCAAAAAAACAAGTGGTGTCATGCATTGAACACCTTTGTTGAGTTGTTTCTAGTTGCAAAGTGGTAGTGTCACACAATATATGTGCTAGTAATTTTATTCATCAATCATTCAAATGTCATAGTTGATTACATTTGCATGGAAAGTTATGCTAGTTTGAACAATAGTCATCCTCCATTTCAATTGAAGTCTTGGGATTAGTCAGATAGTGTGACCAATCATGAAAATAATTGAATTTGAAATTTTGTAAGGGATGAAATGAAATAATTTTATAGGGATTTTCTTGAGCTTATTATTGAGAATGTGGCCAGTTTATTAGCCATAATTTCACACCATTTGAGAGATATTAGATTTTCAAATTTTTGGTAAGTAGTTTACAATAACAATTCAATTGAAAGTTCTATTAAATTTGTGTATAGGAAGGAATTTGCACCTCTTATGAAAAATCCTCTTTCGCACACCCTCACCTTAGAAAATCAAATCCAAAGGAAAAATTCCACATCACCCAATTTCCTTCATTCCACTTGCCATCTCTTTGTTGTGTCAGTGGGAGAATATTTGTCAGGGATGCACGTGCAACACATAGATGTCCACATGGTGTGCTGCCATACCTAAAATATTCCTACATTTGAAGTTGGAAGAGGCATTACACTCTTAATTGGGGATGAATTGTAACATCCCTCTTCAACCAACCAACTAACTGTAAAATATCTTATTCCTCCTCATTCTTCCTTCACATTGACCCATTCTCACTCCATTTCATCTCTTTAAACTCTTTAAGTAATTCATTTGAGATCTACACATATTCTCAATCCATCTCTTAGCATTTTCAGCACTTCAACACTCCAGAAAATCCACATAGAAAGTGTGAAGCAAGCCATAGTAGTGTGGGATTGGAGTCTTACGAGACCTCCCTTCATCACAATCAAG